>JAJIBD010004544.1:0-49071 GCA_021461705.1 Cryptotis parvus | reverse complement strand
CTCAAAATAAATGATGACCAAGATATAATATTATCTTTGTTTTGTTTTCTTGTAGTCATACCCAGTGTCATACAGGGAAAGTCCTGGTTCTGTGCTCAGAGATCTTGGGGTGCTTGAGGGACCATGAAGCAGTGGGGATCAAATCAGGTCTCTCATATGCAAAGGCTGATGAGTTAACTTTAGGATCCCGAGTATCATTTTGGATTGAATAAAATCATGATACTAGATTATATCAAAAAGCTTCCAATATTTCTTCACAAAATCTCACTCTATATCCTTCCCCCAGAAAACATACTTGGTATAATCTGGATTGTTCTAGAATGACTAGAACAGGGCTGAGCTAGATAAGTCTCCCTGCTGTATAATTCACACCTATGTGATCCCACAAGTATAATCTACCTTCTTAAATCCTTAATCCTTGGGATTTTTATTTTCGTAATTCAAAGCTCTTTATTATTACAATGACCAAAATAGGACTACAGATAGATAGATAGATAGATAGATAGATAGAGAGAGAGAGAGAGAGAGAGAGAGAGAGAGGGGAAGAGATTGTTCTAATACAAAAAATTATTTAGAAAAAATATCTGGGGCAGCCTATGCTGAATACATATTGACTTTCAGAATTGAAGGTAAAGAATTATTTTATTTTTTTCTTTTTAAGTATCTTTTGAATGAGCCCAAGAGATCTCTGGGACTCTATATTACTAATAAAATTATTGTATCCCAAATCATAAATAAAATATTGATTTGTATCTTCTGTGATTATTTGCTACTGCTATTTCTGCAGAACTTAGTATTAAGTTTAATTTGCTAGTTTAAGAGTTATATTGTTGAGTTTTCCATTTTTCTTATATCATTAAATTTTTTAAATTGAACTAGGAATTTGTGTTCTTTATCTTCTGGCACATGTCTTTAGCTAAGGATAAATGTTTAATTGCTTTTCCAGTTCTTTCAATGGTAACTATTCAGCCTTTCTATCTCTCTTCCAAAATAGTTTTTATTATTTGTATTTTGAGTAATTTTGGGTTTGCCAACATTAGAGGCAATTATTAGTGTTAATAGAGAAGAGTGGGGACACCTGGCAGTTCTAGGAGACTTCGTCTTCAAAGGATGGTCTCTTTCTTTGTTTTTTAACAATTTTTTTTTACAGCAGGGCTATTCAAAATTGTGGAGCATGAATTTATAAAATCAAATAAGTTTCAGACATGCAACATTATTCCAACATTTGGTTATTCATTTACTTATTTGCCATAGACTTATACATAAGGTTTACTTATAGTTGTTGATTCTCTTTTTATTATATTCTTAAGCTTCCCATTTTTACATTGAATCAAGAAATGTTGTGTCTTTTCTTAATTAGCCTCACAAGATATATATATATATATATATATATAAATATCTTATATATAGTATATTGCTATTTTCAAGGAATCAAATTTTAGATATTTTTATTCTATTAGAAGATCTTGTTACATATATTTAATTAATTTTAGGTTCTTCCTTCATTTATTAATTTAGGATCATCCAAAAGCAGTGCTCAGGGACACCAAAGTCATGTATATAAATTTTGGCTACTCTAGAGGTCAGTTCAATGCTTGGGCTGGAGGATGAAACCTAAAAGGAACTACCTGTGCCAGAGACCACTAGAACCACTCTGGCTATAGTCAAAGATTATCAGACATGATGGAGACAATGCCTGATGAACCACATGGTATCAGATATCAAATCTAAGACTTTGAATGCAATTCTGGACTCCAGCCCTTTAAGCTATCTCTCAGTCCCAGAGCTGGGTTCTTATTTTCTATGGAAAGAACACCAATAACATTAATGTTAATGTCATTGGAGTTTTCCATTGAATATTCATTTTGTTGTGCCCCATGGATTTTAAAATAAAGTAGATATAAATTACTATGCCAGGCCCAACTCTCCCCAAACACTTCTTCTCATCCCTCTACAAAAGTGCATTGGTGGCCCAGGCACCACGTGGAAACACTCAGTCCCAGGGTAAAGGGTTGGAACTTTCACAAAACAGGGCTGAGGTGCACAAAGCCTTGCTCGGACCTGCCACCAGATTAATTCCGCCCATCTCTTCCTAATGCTTCTTTTTCATCCTCTCTACCAGGTGCTTTGGCACCCGGGGCACCCCAAGAAAACACTCAGGAACCATCCACTGACATCCCAAAAGTCAAAACTGTGCAGATGTGCCACTACTAAATATTTATCTTACCTGAGATAACAGTGAGATTTGTCCAACATTCCTTGCCATCCTTCCCATAATGCAAACAAACCAGGCACCTACTAACTACGGTCTAGCCACCCAGAATGCACATTATCAACCTACAATAGTCATTATGGTAAAGCAATTCAGAATTCCATGCAGCTTAGTGTGTGAAGCCACTAACTCAGATGAGCCAAGTAACAACGATGAGCTATATAACCTCTCTGATAAGGAGTTTCAGAAAGAACTGTTAAGGATGTGTAAAGAACTCAAGCAATGGAATACAAAGTCAATAAAATACAAGAGGACATGAGAGCAGAAATGAGTAAATTGCAGACAAAAATACAAGCAGAAATAACAGATATTAAAAATCTGGTAAGTGAAATGAGAAACACACTGGAAGGCCTCCAAAGCAGAGTAACAGCTGCTGAAGAAAGAACTAATGATCTTGAAGATGAGGTCCAACAGCAGAAGATGGATAAAAGACTCACAATCAATGAGACAGACTACAGAGAAAATTTTAGGATGAAGCCAAAGGAACAACATACAGATCATTGGGGTCCCAGAAGGGCAAGAAAACCCTGATGAAGAAACTGTCAAAGCCATCATAGCTGAGAAGTCCCCCAAAAGAAAAACTCATGCTTCCAGATTCAGGAAGCCCATAGGATATGAGATAAAAAAACCCCAATAAGAATACTTCAAGACACATCCTAATTATAATGATGAAAACAATAGATAAAGATAGAATACTGAAAGCAGCAAATTCAAAGAAGGAAATCACATACAAGGGAGTATCCTTAAGATTGACAGCAGATTCTCAGATGAAACAATCCAAGCCTGAACACAATGGTGAGATATTGTGAAAAGGCTCAATGAACTGCAGGCCTCACCAAGAATTCTTTACCCGGCTAGACTCACATTCAGATGTGAAGGAAAGATACACGACTTCATGGATAAACAACAACTCAGGAACTTCATAGACTCAAAACCAACTTTAAAAGGATTGAAGGGTCTACTGTAAAAATAAGACATAATCCAAAAAACAAAACACATTTAAACAGAAAGATGGCAAAAAATCCAATGAAAATAATCTATCAACATCAATGGTCTAAATGCACCAATTAAGAGACACAGAGTGGCAAATGGATTAAAAAACTGATTCCAACATTCTGCTGCCTACAAGAAAAACATCTGAATATGCAGAGCAAACACAGACTGAAAGTCAAAGACTGGAAGACCATTCTCCACCAAATAACTCGTGCAAAAAGGCAGGTGTGGCCATACTAGTATTTGACAATATAGACTTCAGTCTGAAAAAGGTTAGAAAGGACAATAAAGGACATTTCCTAATAATTAAGGGGTATGTATCAGGAAGAAATCACACTACTAATCTTATATGCACCCAATGAATGGCCAGCAAAATATTTAAAACAACTGCTAATAGACATCAATGAAGACATTAACAGTAGCACAATAATATTTGGAGACTTCAACACTGCTTTATCAACTATGAATAGATCGGCGAGACTGAAACTACCAGAGAAAGACTGGCTCTGAAGTAAGAAATGGAAGAAAGAGATCTAGTTGATATATACAGGGTTTTTTCTTCCCCCAAAAAGCTGAATACACATTTTTCTCCAGTGCACATAGAACATTCCCCAAGATAGACCACAAACTGAGACAAAAAAGCATACCTCAATAAAATAAAAATGATAGAAATTGTGTCAACCCTCGAAAAAATGGTAATTGGAAGGAACTTTCCTCAAGATAGTTACAGCCATATACCAAAAGCCCTGAGCAAGTATCATTCTCAATGGGGAAAATTGTAAGCCTTACCCCTAAGATCAGGACAAGACAAGGTTGCCCCCTCTCACCTCTTTTATTCAATATAGTACTGGGAAGTACTTGCCACAGCAATCAGAGAAGAAAAGGGACATTAAGTGCATTCAGATAGGCAAGCAAGAAGTCAAACTATCACTATTCACAGATGACATATTATACCTAGAGAACCTAAACTCTCTCCAAAAATCTCCAAGAAAAAATAGACAATTATAGTAGAGTAGCAGGGGTAAAAATTCCCAAAAGTCGATTGCTTTCCTATATACAAATAAGGAAAAAGGGAAAGAGATATTAAGAAAATGATCCATTCAGAATTGTGCCACAGAAAATTAAATACCTAGAATCAGTTTGACAAAAGAGCGTAAAGGCCCTCTACAAAGAGAACTACAAAACATTACTTCTAAGAAATAAAGAGGACACAAGGAAGTGGAAACTCATTCCCTGCTTATGGATTGGGAGAATAAACATTGTCAAAGTGGTAATACTCCCTAGTGCCTTGTACAGATTCAATGTGGTCCCTATAAAGATACCCAAGACAAACTTCAAAGAAATTGACCAAACAATCCTGAAATTCGTATGGAATAATAAACCCCCATTGATAGCTAAAGCAATCCTTGGGAAAAGAAGATGGGAGGCATCACCTTTCCAACTTCAAACTCTACTACAAAGCAGTGGTAATTAAAACAGCATGGTGTTGGAATAAAACCAGACCTGTGGACCTTTGGAATAGAGTAGAGTATCCTGACAACCAACCTCAAATACATGAACAATTAATCTTTGATAAAGGAACAGAAAGTATGAAATGGAGCAAGGAAAGCCTCTTCGTCAAGTGGTGCTGGGGAAAACTGGGCAGCTACATGTAAAAATGTACTTGGATCTCTGTCTAACACCATGCACAAAAATCATATCAAAATGGGTAAATATCTCAATATCAGACCTGAATCCATAAAGTACATTGAGGAAAATAAGGAAAAACCTCCATGACATTGAAGCTAAAGGAATCTTCGAAGAAGAAACACCAAAACAAAACAACTAGAATAAAATATAAATATATGGGACTACATGAAGCTGAAAAGCTCTGCACCTCAAAAGAAACAATGACCAAGATACAAAGACAGTCCACAGAATGGGAAAGAATATTCACCTAATATACAAACTGATAAGAGGTTAATATCCAGGATATATCAGGTACTGATAGAACTTTCACTTAATCACTTGATCACTTGGCATCCCATTAATCATAGATTTGCTCAATGAATAGAACTTTAAAAAGAAGAAAACAGTCAACCCCATCCAAAATTGAAGAAGAAATGAACAGAAACTTCCAACAAGGAAGAATTTCTAATAGCCAAAAGACATGAAAAAATGCTTGTCATCTGTAGTATCAGAGAGATGCAGATCAAAACAACAATGAGATATCATCTCACACCACAGAGATTGGCACATATCCAAAAGAGCAAGAACAGCAAATGCTGGCATGGATCGCGGAAAGGGACTCTCATCCATTGTTGGTGGAATGTCTACTGGTACAGCCTTTTTGGAAAACAATATGGACATTCCTTTTGAGACTAGAAATTGAACTCCCATTTGACCCAGCCATACCAGTCCTGGGGAATATACCCTGAGAAGCGAAAAACACGCTGTGGAACAACATCCCTACTTTTATGTTCATAGCAGCATTATTCACAATAGCCAGAATCTGGAAACAACCAGTGTGCCTGAGAATTGCTGCCTGGATAAAGAAACTTTGGTACATCTACACAATGGTATACTATACAGCTGTTAGGAAAAATGAATTTATGAAATTTGCCTATTAATGGATGAATATGGAGAGGATCATGTTGAGTGGAATTAGCCAGAAGGAGACAGAGAATGACCACATTTATTTGCATGATACATATGTATATATATATATATATATATATATATATATATATACATATATATCATAAAAGACAGAGGACCCCCACTCCGTGAGGGCCTCCATTTTCCACATCCAGACTTCCCTCTTGTCAGAACCTCCACCCAGCAGACCAGCCTATCAGCCCGCTCATCAAATTCCAACCTCCAGCAGTCTTTTTTAAATCCGGCTCAGGTATGCCGGCCAGAGACTAACAGACATGGGGCAGAGCTGCTACTTGCTTTCCCTGTGCCCAGCCACTCACGAGGTGCCCAGGAGGGATGCTCGGTTCTAGCCCTGGTCCGCCACACAGCAGAGTCTTGCAACAAGCCAGACGACCCCCCCACTCCATTAGGGCCTCCATTTTCCACATCAGGACTTCCCTCTCATCAGAACTCCACCCAGCAGACCAGCCTATCACAGCCAAGCTCCATCGAGATCCACCCTGTAGCAGTCTTTTTAAAATCCGGCTCAGATATGCTGATCCAAAGACTCACAGACATGGGGCAGAGCTACTTGCTCTCTCTGCCCAGCTCATGAGGCACTCAGGAGGAATGGCGGGTTCTAGCCATGACCCGCCACCCCAGCAGAGCCTCACAAGTCAGATGACCCCCAACTCCATGAAGGCCGCATTTTCCACATCCGGACTTCCCTCTTATTAGAACTCCACCCAGCAGACCAGCCTATCAGAGCCCCGGCTTAGCAGCCTTTAGCGGCATGATTCATCAATAAATACTGGACTTATAGATGACTACAAGAGTATGCTACCTGCACGGCAGAGCCTGGCAAACTACCTGTGTTGTATTTGATATGCCAAATACCAGTAACAATTATAGACCTCATTTTGGAATGGATTGAGGCTCTTTATGTTCCTGGAGCAAGCAGATGCCCTTGGGCTCTACTAGCATGAGACAGGACATATAGAGATGTTACTGGGGCCTGCTTGAGCAAATATATATGTATATATATATATATATATATATATATATATATATATGTGTGTGTGTGTGTGTGTGTGTGTGTGTGTGTGTGTGTGTGTGTAAATTCATATTATGATACCAACATCCAAGGTCAGGTGAAACGTGGGTCAGGAGGTCTTGTCAAAGGTGGAAATTACCACATGCGTGGGAGCAGAGGTTAGGTAAGACAGATAAGGGAACAGTGTGCCAATAATTGTCTAAAAGTGCTATTACCATATAGAACTTAGCATTAACTACAGGCAAAAGATACACATGGTAACCTCTAAGTATATGTATTACAATCTACAATATGTAAGAGAAGGAAGAGAGAAAAGAGAAAGAGAAAGAGAATGAGTGAAAAGAGATTAAAAAAAACCTGGTATAGATGCAGGCTAGGGGAGGCGGGAGGGAATCAGGGACATTGGTGGTGGGAAATGGGCACTGGTGGAGGGATGGGTGCTGGAACACTGTATGGCGAAACCCAAACATTAACATTTTTGTAATTGTTTATCTCATGGTGGTATAATAAAATATTAAAAAATGAATTACTATGTCAATTTTTACCCTTTTTAAATTATTATTCTTTCTGTCTGGAAATATTAGATGTTTTCTCTTTATTATTAAATTCAATAATGAAAGATGTTATTAGAGGATTTTTCAGGACTCAGACTGAAATTCTCATTTATCTATATATAGTATTTTTATTCAAATCACCCCAAACTTAAAACAACTCCTAATGTAATTCAATGAGTAGATTTTAAACAAACCAGAGTGCATCTATACAAATTAATTGCACTAAACTGTAACAAGTAATGTGCATGAATTTCAAAGACAGTACATTGGAATAAAGCAATCTCCAGAAATTCTATCTCCATTATTCTATACATCTGATTTTTAGAAAAGGCAAATCCATAGGGACAGAGAGTAGAGGGATCAAACAAAGGTTTGACTACATGTGAGAAGCATATGAACTATTAGGGTGATGAAAGTGAACTCTGTCCCCAGACACAAAAGTAAATTCTAGTAAATTTCACTTTAAAAATGTTTATAACTAGTGCAGGAGAGATAGTACAGCAGGTAAAGTTTACCTTGCACACACCTAAGCTGAGTTTGATATCTTTTTTTTTTTTTTTTTTTTGCTTTTTGGGTCACACCCAGCAATGCTCAGGGGTTAGTCCTGGCTCTGCACTCAGGAATTACTCCTGGTGGTGCTCGGGGGACCATATGGGATGCTGGGAATCGGAACCTGGGCCGGCACAGGCCTGCCGCGTGCAAGGCAAACGCCCTACCCTCTAGGCTATTGCTCCAGCCCCTGAGTTTGATATCTCAGAACCACATATATTCCCCTTAGCCTGCAAGGGGATCCTTGAGCCCTGTCAATTGTGCCCCCACAAAAAACAAGCAAATAAGAAAAGTGATTGGAGTTTCTTTATTTTATCTTATTTTATTTTATTTAGACAGCATGGTTGACAGTTGTTTACAGAGACTGTTTAGGCACACAATATTCCCACCTTTACATTTGTCACAGTACAGTGTGTACCCATCCTTCACTACTTAAGTCATATTCCCCTACCTTCCCAGCCTAGCGCCTTGACTGTTGTTGTTGTTGTGTGTGTGTGTGTGTGTTTTGTAGTAAAATTTTTTTTTTGTGTGTATAGCAAAATATTTCTTATTGGAAGAAATTTAGAGATGTGAAGGGAGAGAAAGAAAGTCACATAGTCAAGAAAGAACAGGGACTTCTCTAGAATAGAAAATGCAGAGATGGCTTTTTAAAAAATTATGAACAATTTCTCTAAATTATCTAGGCCTAAAGTTCTCTGTATACGTGAAAGTTCATCCGATAATTGTCACAAGGAAAGTGTTGCACACTTGTTTCATTACTATCACTATCTTCCCATTCATCATTGATTTGCTTGAGCGGGCACCATTAATATCCCCATATGTCCTGTCTCATGACAGTAGAGCCCAAGGGCATCTGCTTGCTCCAGGAACATAAAGAGCCTCAAACCATTATATTAGGTCATGGGAATGACCTAATATAATTGTTACTGGTATTTGGCATATCAAATACGACACTTTGCCAGGCTTGCCGTGCAGTAAGCATACTCTTGTAGTCACCTCTAAATACAGCATTTATTGATAAACCGCCCTGCTGCAAGCGGTCACCTTGAGCTGAACTGTGATAGGCTCATCTGCTTGGTGGAGTTCTGACGAGAGGGAGGTCCATATGTGGAAAATGGAGATCTTGTGTTTTTGTACACTTTATATATTATTTTTCTGTTGATCTGGATTAGAATAGTTCACCCAGAGCCTCCAGCCCCTGGTGAATTTAAACACTTCAGAATTCCAGGGCCAATTGCTGGGGTCTACTCATCTATCCTCAAGTCTTTCTTTACCTCAGCGAATTTGAAATGTCATAATTTCTTACAGTTACCATTTTTCCATCTATTATTTTATCGTAAGTACTATTTTGTGCACATAAACCTTTCTCATATCTTGCTATATTTTGCATGTCTCACAGTTTTGCTTCTTTAGTTCTTTCGGCTTAAGTTTTTCTTCTACTGGGTCTTATAGATGCTAACAATGGGGTGCCTTCTCATTTGCAGTTTAAAAATATTAACATGTTCAGCTTATCTGTTTTTGTTCATACATTTTATATTTTTCTCAACCTTAAAGTTAGTATCCATGTTGAGTTTGCAATCATTTATGGATTTGTATCACTTGTCTTTCTGTTGCTCATCGATTTGCTCGAAGGCACCAGTAAAATCTCCATAAGTCCTGTAGCAAGGAGGTATAGCCCAAGGACATCTGTTTGCTCCAGGAAGAGAAAGAGCCTCAAACCATTCTTTCAAGACATGGGAATGAGGTCAATTATTGTTACTGGTTTTTGGCATATCAAATAAAACATAGGTAGCTTGCCAGGCTCTGCCGTGTAGGTAGTATACTCTCAGTAGAAGACTCTCATCTCGAGTATGTGAGATTGCTGGCATACAGGTCCCCATTTGAGATGAAGCAAGACAATTCTCTGCTTTGTTTCAGGTCTCATTTGAGAATGAACATCCTTTTTATGATATCAGATTCTTGACTTTGAACATGTTTGTACTTTTCGTTGGTGATGTCTTTAGATGACCTCCAAGTAGAATACTATGGTATTTTTTTGTATTCCCAAGTGAAAGAAGGAAATGCTGTGCCTTTCACAAGATATATACCTAGACAAGTTATACACAGGCATGCGTTATTATGTTGTTAAGTGAGTTAAATGTAAGTAAATCCATTGGATGTACTAAAATGGCCTGAACCTAAACACACATACCCAAGAAAGTTATCTGTGATTGGATTGAGGAAAATTTTTGTTTTTTGAATCTCACGGAAAGCTAACACTGTATTTCTCACAGTAACAGTGATTCAGCAGTACTCAATTCTCAAGGCAATTTCATAAAACAATTAGAATAAATAATGAGAATCTATTGTATCTTGTTTGTTCTAGAAGTCTGTCGTTTCATGGAATAATGCAACTGTATGTCTCATTGTTGTGTGTATTTATATCCGTTACCTGTCTTCCAACACTGTTTTAGCTAGAGGGGATTTATCTTGAACATCCTTTTGTGCTTTCTCCCTTTGATTATTCAAACTTCTGGCAGTAAAATGCATATTTATGCCATGCATTCAATGGGACTTAGCTTCAACTCCTAGTAAATCATACCATTGATATACAAAGATGAAAAAAACATCTTTGCCTTTGTCCAAAGCCTATTAATCTATAAGACTCCTATTAATCTATAAGTGTTAAAAGCCTATTAATCTATAAGTGTTAAAAAGCACTCAACTTACCTGTTAGTTCCTATAAATATGTGCTGAATCCAGGAATTCTACATGTCTTTCAACAAGTGCTTTCTCTCAGTCCTGAACTTTTAAGGGGCATCTAAGGAATTCCACAGTTAATACATTTTCAGTTCTTCCCCATTCTCAACCCCAATCTCAGAATACCTCATCATCTCACCTTGTTTTTAAAATCCCCTCGACCTAGGGAGCAGAAATCATTTTGCAAGCAATCTTTATTTAGATTTCCTGAAATGTGCTCTGATCCCAAATCCCAAGAGATTATCACTGCTCTGGTGGACCACAGTTCCACCGGGCCTGAGAAGCATTGCATCCTTTCACTAGCATGAATTTTTTGGCTCTGTTATTTAGTATGCCAAAATGACTCTCAGTACCATCCTCCTCCATCCAAAAAATTAATAAAAATCAAAAATAGTGAGAATTGAGAAAATGATGTAGATATTATCATCTTTCTATAACTGAATTTGGAAATATCTTTTATATCCATGACTATTACAAGATTGCTTGAAAGTTGCCTTCTGTACAATTTAATTATTTGGCAGTTTTGCACTTAATGCAATTACAACTCTCTCTAGTTCACATTTTCCATAGGATGCTTCCTCTCTCAATGGTCATTGTTCCTAACACTGCTGTTCATAATGTGTGGGCAGATTGCTTTATCTCTTTTTATTTATTGTCCAGTTTCTTGCATCACATGGAAACAGCTGAACACTGCAATTATGAACACTGAAGGGAAGGAATTTACATAAATGCCATATGTTTTACGAACATGAGGTTCACCCATGAGTTTTTAATACTGTACTTGTGATAACAATTGTATTCTTGTACAGTCTATTATTTCCAGAATGAGTAAAATGAAGACACATTTTCTGGTCCACTAATTCTTATTAGATACTGAAAATCAGTAACTTCTGTGTTTTACATTTTCCGTTCAAAACGACCCAGATCAAATTGTTCCCACCAATAATTTTAATATTTGTTTTGATATTTTAGTTTTTATTTTTGTTGTTGTTATTTTGGGGCATACCCATCACTGTTCATGACTTAATTCTGGCTCTGTTTTCAGGAATCATTTCTGGAAGTCCTCAGGGGACCTTTGGAGGTACTTGGGATCAAACTTGGGTTTGATGTACTGCATGACACACGCCCTACCCTCTCTTCTAGCAAGAGCCCCCAAGATTTCACAGTCATCAACATGTATTAATGTTGCCACTTGCATTTTAGTAGATTTCAATGATTTTTCCAGATTAGTAATTTTATTTATAAAGGATATACAATATTTATTTCACAAATGTTTTATTTAAATGTAGTGCTTATAATTGATTTAAAATATTTCCTATTTTTACTGCATTTAACCTTACTGTAGTATCATGTATCTTTTAATACTTAAGTAGTAAACTTGAACATTTTGGAGGTGTCCATAACATGAAGGCTAAATCTTATTTTTGTTAAATATTCATGATTTTTGTTGAAGTACATTTAAAGCTGTAAGAAGACCACTGCATTTAAAGGCAAAAGGTATAAGTTTAAATCTCTCTACTGTTGGGAAGTTTGTTTTTCTTTTTGAAGTATTTGACTCTGGGTATATTATTAAACCTCCATGAAGTTTCATTATTACATTGTTGAATGAGAAGGAAAACAACACACTTACAGATTTATCATACTGCGTTAGGGTATAAAGAAGTGGCTGAGTCATAAGAAATACTCAGTGAAATGCTACTTACAATGAGCAGTATAAACATAAGCTCAAGAACATAGTTTAACATGCATAATAAGTAAGCAAATAAATGGTTTGAGTTATTTCAAGAAATCCCAATTAATGCATATCAATATGGTTAGTCATTATATAATGTCTGGCTTTGATACCAGTGATTGAAACCAGAGTCTCATACATGCAAAGCAAGTGGTCTTCCTCTGAGACACAATCCTTGTCCCCAAAAGATTTCTTCTCTTTCTAATAACTGTGCTTACTCTAAATTGCATAATAACTATTAAATCAGAGGTCTTCAACCAGTAGCTCATAGAGCAGTACTGATTTTCGATAGTAGAAAAATTAAAAACAGTGGTCTACCAAAGTGGTTATAATACTGGTCCATACATAGTTATGCAGCTGGTGCTGGTCTCCAGATACAAAAGAGTGGACAAATGAGGTTTTAAATAATGTGAGAACACAGATATTTTTCTATATTAGATTTTACTTTGTCTTAGGTTGTAGATATCTGACACATCTTTTTAAATATATATGAGGCAGATAACAAAAATTTTATAAAAAAAAAGAAAGGTGGTTAAAATGTCAGTGATTCTAGTTGGAAGCACACAAAGCAGTAAGAGAAAAGAATTTAAGATAGAACTCCTTGTGTATGTCTGTGGGGGAGGCAGGGAGGTTAGAAACTCATAAGGCTACAGAAGCTTCTAGATAAGTGTTGGGTGACATGCCCTACTGAACCTTAGCCTACATTTACACTTAGCTTATGTGGAGAGCTGGACCCTGCCTTTGGGTAATCTCTGGAGCAGACACAAAGGGAGTCTGGGCAGAATTGTACTGATTTCATAATTTTATACAGCATAAATATTTTTATCATGAATCTTGCTTGCCCCATATCAATATTCTGTTCCCATGGGTCTCTGCATGGGACATACATGTAGCTATCCCAAGAATATACTTGGCCACGTTGGGTCAATCATAATATAATCAATTCTCCTAGTTCAGAGACATGTCAGTGCGCCTCCGGACAAACTAACATGTCTCTGACTCTAAAGGTAATGCCAAAGTGTATTATTCTGATGAATTTTGGACCTTAGTTGGATCCAGAGTCTGGGATCTGATAGCTATATATTCATAGTAAAAAGTGTTGTAGGCAGGCAGACAGGGGGACGCCACATGGCAATAAAATTCCTAAAGAAGAAGAAATTCAGAGCCACACCTGATTGAAAACACGAAACCAAACTTGACAAGACCACTATCAACAGTAGACCATGGGGGAAGGGAAGGCCGAAGGGAATGTGTGAAGCCCATAGGCCACTGACCCTTTTAAAGGCTTTAGAAAAGTAACTCTCCTAAGGAAAATAAATCAGCCTCCCGGGCCCAGGACCCAGCTCACAGAAGACTGCAAAGCATTCCAGTCAAATAAGACCACTCCCAAAGTCTACTCCCCTTGGCAACAGCCCTAGCAACCGAGGTTAAATCCCCCATATGGGGAGTAACTTGGGAAGAAATCTATAAAAGCCGTCCTGACCGAAGGACAGCGCAGCATGCTGTGTGGACACACATGCTGCCTGAGCCCCTGTGACCGAAGCACATGTGGTGCCTAAGCACGTGTGTTGCCTGCATCTCCCCTCTTGAAATGTGTACTCTCTCTCTCTCTCTCTTACTCGCTCTCTGTCTTTGGAGTAGCCCATGATCTCCCTTTGAGCCCCGTTTCTCTCTCTCTCTCTCTTTCTCTCCCCCCCTCCTAAAACCTCATAATAAAACCTGTTTTAACTTCACTGCTTGTCCTGAAAATTCTTTTTCTGCGAGGAAGACAAGGCAGCCCTAAGGGTAGGCCTAGGACTGACTTTCCTTTCCTGCAAAAGAGCAATTCCTTGCTCCAGCCTGAGTCCGTGGCTCCCCAAGAAACCTGGGGTGGTGGGGATCAACTCCCCTTACCTAAGGCAGCCCTGGGTAAGGCCTAGGACTGACTTTCCTTTCCTACAAAAGAGCAATTCCTTGCTCCAGCCTGAGTCCGTGGCTCCCCGAGAAACCTGGGGTGGTGGGGGATCAACTCCCCTGCCTAGAGATAGGATGTCAGGTGTGGCTTGACGGCCACCTGCTGGGGCTGGTGGGGCTCAGGCCTACGCCCTGCAGGGGCTCATCACAGACTTTATCAGTCCTAAGCCTGCCCAGCAGGTCCCGGTGGCAGAGGCAGCTGGGGAGAAAGCGACCATCTCTCTCACCTTCCGGGCTCACATAAGCCACTCATGGGGTCCACCTGCAACAAAAGTATTGATGTCATTTCCTACAAATTACATTCTGAACTGCTTTCTGGTTCAGAGATGCAGCCCCTCCTCTCTCTGCTAAAGAGATTTTGCCTCTGGGAATCAGCTCTGGCTTTAGTGAAGCTTGAGCCAAAGGCTCACCTAAAGATCTACATTTCAAAAGGGCCATTCACCTGGCTACATTTCTAGATAGCCCAACCCACAATGGACTGGGATCGAAGATTTTGGCTGGTTTCAGTCTGTAAAAGAAGGTAGGATAAGAAGAAGGGGCCTTTTGCCATTTTGGCCTCCCTTGGCATTTTCCTCTCTCCATCCTCTCTGTTCTCTGTTGGGCTTTAAAACGTGGTGGCTGCCATCTTGGCCTATACATGGCTGGGGCCCAGCTGGGAACCCAGTCTAGAGTTTTTCCTGTTCTTGAATTGTTTATCAGAACCTGTGATAGTAAAGCCTTTTAAAACTGCACCAGATTCCTGAGTTATCATCCATTCCCTGCTGGCATTGGAGGTAGAAGGGAACTCTCTTCCTGGTATTGTTGGACCCCAGCGACTCCCTGATAGGTAAGCAACTACAGAATCCTTTAACATGAAAGGACAACAGGCATGAGAGGGCATAGTGTTCCCAGAACCTGCTTGGTTCTAAAAGATGAGGTTACTGAGAAGCGCTGATTGTAAGCAGAGACATGAAGCAAACTTTCCAAAACTACTTTTCTGTCACAAATCAGCAGGGGAATGTCAGTCTTCTGAGACCATGGAGGAGATATTGCTGAACAAAATCCAACAGGATGCCAGAGGATAATAGAGGCAGTGAGAGTTCTGTCCTGGAACATGGAGAAAGAGCAGAATGAAAATAGGGCTGATTCATACAAGGGCAGCGTTGTGCAGATTTCACAATAGGAGCATAGTGATATACACAAGAAGCCTATGTAGAGACTGTAGCTTAAAGGAGCAGTAAACTCATAAAGAAAATCATATTCACCATACCAGTTTACAATGGCTGTTGTAATAAAACACTATGTTTGGTTGTAAAACTAGAGAAATGTACTATCCCAAACATTTTGGGTTGGAAAACTCAAATCAAAGTAGCAGTAGATCTTCTTCCCTTCCTTTTTTAGCTTCTAGGGCTTTGCCTGTAAGCTTTGGAGTTCTTTGATGATTTGTAGCAGCACCTCCCACACCACAACCTCTATGATCTACTGTTTCTCCCTTATCTGTGTCTAAGTCTAAATGCCCCCTTTACATAAAGACACAGATTTTACTGGATTAAGATCCACCCTAATCACCCCATTTAAACTTGATTATCTTTTAAACACACTATCTCTAAATCAGGTGTCATCCTGAGAATTGTGCAAATTGTACAAATTGCTATGTTTGTGTTTTAAAAAACCAGTCACCCACTGTCGGGAACGGCCGCCGGGATCCGGGGTCCCTCGACAGTGTCAGGACAGAGGTTGTCTTCTACCTCCGAGGACGCCGGGAGAACAGATGAAAACTCACGAATCTGGTGCAGTTCCAAAAAATGGCTTTTAATAGTACAAAAGCTCTTCCACAGCAATCCAATATAATGAACAAACTCTAGCTCTGGTCCGAACTTAGACCATACAAAAGAGCCTAAGTCTCCCACCAAAGAGAGAGAGGATCTCACCCGAGCTGAGTCCTACCCAGAAGGAGCAAAAGGCCAAAGAGCAAAAGGTCAAAAGCAAAAGCCAAAAGCCAAAAAGCCGCAGGAGCCAAAAGCTGAAGGTTGAGGAACCAAAAGGCAAAAGGTGAAGGGGCCTCAAGTCAGCCCCTTGTATACACCAAAGTAATCCAATTGGGAGGTTGTCATGTCAACAAAGATCCCTAAACAGAGTGTAGTGCCACACCTTATTGCAGATATAAACAAAGGTTATACCAAGGACTAAGGAGATTATCTCTTATGTAAAACACTGGAGAGAGAGAGAGAGAGGGCTGATATAAAGTAATACATCTTAACTTCATGAGCTTCATGTAATCTAGATGGTACCCACAAGGTCCTTCTTATTATTATCTGCACCAGGGTGATTCTGAGTATCTTGTTTTCGTGTACTGAAAGGGTCACTCTCGCCTGCTTAGAGCAAACTAGTATGATTCTTCCTATAGTCTTCCTTTAGTCTCAGCGTAGCCAGGGTGGTAGTCTCCTGGTAAATTCTAACTGTCCCACTTTGGGTGCAGTGGGTATAAAGAGGAGCTGTGCCCAATCTAGAAAACATAGAAGTCTTAGTAGATGTATAAGTCTGAAGTTATTCAATCAAGGTGACTTCTGTAACTGCCACACTCTCTAGCAGTGTTTACATAGAAGAGAGTCTCATTAGAATGAACCTTGACTTAAATAAGATTAAGCTTGGTGTGGGCAAAACAACAAAGCTCCCAGATTAGCTAAATCTGTCCTCCAATCCTCCAACAACCCACACATACTTCATATAGACGGTCTTCCTCCAAGGTGTAAAGTTCTGCATATGACTTTCTTTGAACAATTTTTTCCGTATGGATTTCAGCATTTACTAATTAATTTATTAATAGATAGATAGATTGATTGATTAAATTACTGCAAGATAAACAGTTACAAAGTTGTCCATGATTTGGTTTCAGTCATACTATGTTTCTCCCTTCACCTGTCTACATTTACCACCACCAATGTTCTCAGTTTCTCTCCTTCCACCCTCCTCCCCAAGTTTTCCTTTATAGCAGAGGCATACTGCTCTCTCTCTCTCTCATACACATACTCTTTCTCTCTCTCTTTCTCTCTCCTTTTGGTTTTTATGGTTTGTAATAAAGGTTCTGTAAGGTTATCATGTACATAACTTTACATACTTTCAGCACTCAATCCTTGTTAAACTATCATTGTTATAGCAGTTGCTTCTCTATCCTAACTGCCCTTTCTGCCTTCCCCCCACTTTCGATAAGCTTTTGAACAAATGCTTTACTTGACATGTGGATCTATCCCATGGAAGTCTGAACTCTCAATGCCTGGAAGTAGGTACTTGTCCTGCAATTTCTCAGAATAATGGCTTAATTACTTGTGAGTGGGAATATATGTATTGAAAATATACTTTTATTCAGTTTTTAATGATAAATATATTAAGTTTGTGGTTAAAATTGAAGGACCTAAAGTACAAAAACAAATAAAACTTTGTTCAAATAATCTCTCTGCCTTTATTAGAAAAGTATTAAAAATCTAGAAAATAACGCAGATTGAGGGTAGGTCTTTCATATTTACCATTATTGAGAAAATGTCTACCATATTTATCTATATTTATCCAATATTTATCCATCCATATTTATTCAACATCTATTTTATCTGTCTATTCCTGCCTCGTTCAACAACTAACCAAAGTAGATGAATACTTTGTTAATCTTAAAATTCTCTTACTGAAGGACATTATTATTATCCACTTTACATATGAGATTAACAATTATAGACCTCATTCCCATGACCTGATGGAATGGTTTGAGGCTCTTTATGTTCCTGGAGCAAGCAAGTGCCCTTGGGCTCTACTTGCATGAGACAGGACATATGGAGCTGTTATTGGTGCCCGCTTGAGCAAATCAATGATGAACGAAAGACAGTGATACAGTGAGACAGTAATACATATGAGAAAATATAAACCACATGAAAATTTACCTTCCTTTTCTATTTCTTCATAAAATATTTATAAGCTTTAGAACCAGATTATGAATAATTTTGATAAATTTCTCTGTTAAAATCTTCATGTTTATTTCTGAAACTCATATCAAAAACAGCCAGAATACAATTTATGAAAGAGTTCTGCTTTCTTAGCTGACCTAGATCTCCAGGATTACATTACCAACCTCATGTGTCTTGACAGGTTTGAATAATAGAAGGCTTTGTTCAAATGATGAAAATTATACTAGAAAAAGTGTTTCCTATACTCACTTTCATAAAATCCTAATGATTACAGATATCACTTGGGAACCCTGGATATAGGTCCAGCTGGGAATAACAAAAATGAATTTCTCATGCAATAGCTGGAGGGGCTATATTTGAAAAGAGGTTCCCCAAAAAGCCTTACAGTAGATTCCAATTTGTGCAACTGGCATAACTTGTGAAATACATTTTCGTGCCTTAAGATAACAGTCCTCATTAGCTCTTAATGTGTGGAAGAATAGACTTGCAGTGGGACATTGTGGTTTCCATTATCTTGATGTAGAACTGAAGCAATGGCTAAGGGTTGTGTTTTAAGGTCAATAAGACTCTTTCATGCGGGCCAGAGAAATAGTATAGAGGTTACACTGTTTGCTGTGTTTGTGACTAATCCTCAATCCTGGTCACTACATATGGTTCCCTAAATTTTGCCATTTATGATCCCTAGGCACAAACAGAATCAGCAGCAACCCTGAGTATGCTGGAGGTGCCACCACCACCCCAAAAGTTTTCTCTGGGCAAATTAAGTCTGTTGGTAACATATTATTCACTGCGGAATGAAAATCCAGTGAATATCCTCTTGTAAGTCTAGGTAAATTCTATTTTATTTATTGATTGATTGATTTATTGATTTATTTTGTTTTTCTTGGGTCACACCCGGCAATGTCAGGGGTTTTTCCTGACTCTGCACTCAGGAATTACTCCTGGCGGTGCTCTGGGGACCATATGGGATGCCGGGATTGAACTCCAGGCTGGCACAGGCAGGCCACTTGCAAGGCAAATGCCCTACCCGCTGGGCTATCACTCCCGGCCCCAGGAAATTCTATTTTAAAAGACTAAGATTTTATCTGTTAACATATTCTCTAGAACATGTTTCATCATGGTGTATTTGTGGCTTTAAAATATATTTTAAAATTATAACTTCAGAAAGGCAGATTCTCTTTTTATTTAGTCACCCTGACCTGAAATTGTTCTTTTTACTAACCTTTTTTGACTAACTTCCATGAGATTACAGGACTATACTCAATTCATCTGCATGAAAATCTGGTGATTTACTAATACTATAACATGAGGCCAACCATGCATATAGAAGAACTGGCAAAGTACAGCAAGCACTGGGGAGGAATGATCAGGGAGATTAATTGGAAAAGACTTATTCAAACTGTGTATCAGAGGTCTTGTCAAAGGTGGAAATTATCACAGTGTGGGAGTCAGAGGCTAGGTAAGACAGAAAATGGAAGTGTGCTAACAATTGTTGAAAGTTCTAATACCAACCTAGAACTGAGCATTAAATAGAGGCAAAAAGATACACATGACAACCCTTTAATGTATGTTCTGTAATCCACAATCTGGAAGGGAAGGAAAAGAGAAAGAGAGAGAGAGGGAAAGAAATAAAAACCTGCCATGGAGGCGGGCTGGGGATGGGGGAGGGAACAGGGACGTTGGTGGTGGGAGATGGGCACTGGTGGAGGGATGGGTGCTGGAACACTGTATGACCAAAACCCAAATATGAACTTTTTAATTGTATATCTTTGTAATTGTATATCTCACTGTGGTATAATAAAATTGTATATCTCACTGTGGTATAATAAAATACTTTTAAAGAGTTATTCAAACTATGGACATCAGAAAATACTTAGTAAAAAGTACAAAAAATTGAATCAGGCTACAATAGAGTCTGACTTTCACCTCATTGAAGACATTAGCTATGTGCATAGTACTGGACACTTAGTAGCAATTTAACTTTATTAATTAATGGTTTTACTGAAATAGCAATAAAATTATGGATTTGTATGTTGAGTACTCTACAGAAGTTTTGGTGACAAAGAAGCTTCTCAGTCAATATATCATTACTGATACTTTAAATAGGTCATAAAGTATATGCTGAAAGATCTGAGAATACTTTGAAGACAGTCACTATATAAAATCAAGGTATTATTATGGTCAATCATTGTCCCATAAGGCAGCATAAATTATGGATTGCTTACCCTAGTGCAGCTCAGGACAATTCTTCTAGAAGGGATCTACATTTTATTGCCTATAAATCCTTAATATTGTACTAGTTGTCAGCATGAAGCCACTATTTGGAAACCTCAATAAGTTAGAGAAAAACATAAGAGCTACAAAATTCTGCCAGTGCTAATTTCTTTAATGCTCAGTGCCAATAAGTGGCACTAAGCACTGTGAAGTCTTTATAATCTCAACATTTGGACCCAGATCCAAGTGTCTGAGTCTATTGTGGATCAAGTCTTCAAAAAGGCAAAAAGTTAGTAGAAAATTAAAGTGTAAAATTTGTTATGTTATTATAGTAAATAGGTATAAACTGGAAATAACACATTACCTTTATTCTATATTCCTCATTAATTGAGAAGTGTATTAACTTATTTTTTCTTACTTAGGACCACACTTGTTGGTATACATGTTATACTCCTGGCTCTGCAATCAGGGATTAACCTGAGGACATTAATCTGATATCCATTAACCTCAGGACATCATATGGGATGCCATTGAAAAAACTCAGGTCATCTGCATGCATGGTAAGTACCTTACCCATTGCACTATCTCTCAGGCCCTAAAAAGTGTTTGCTTAATAACTATTTCCTATCTGAATAGTTTTCTAATAGTCACTCAGAATTCAGAGTAAGCTAATAAGACATGGGTCTTACACTATTCAAGAAAATGAATGGCAGTTCTACATTATATGTTTATAAAAGTAAAGGAAAAATTATGTAATGCTATAAGTAATTAATGCTATAAGTAATACCTGCACAGCAGAGCCTGGCAAGCTACCTAGGTCATATTTGATATGCCAAATACCAATAACAATTTTAGACCTCATTCCCATCACCTGATAAAATGGTTTGAGGCTTTTTATGTTCCTTGAGCAAGCAGGTGCCCTTGGGCTCTACTAGCATGAGATAGGATATATGGAGATGTTACTGGTGCCCACTGAGCCAATCAATGATGAACGGGAAGACTGAGATACAGTGATACAGTGATAAGTAATTCTACAGAGAGCTGTGAAACTATATAATAATAGAACTTGAAACTTGGCGGTCTGTCATTTACTGTCATGGAAAAATACATGCTTTAATGTTGTCACATGGCAATTTCCAGAGAGATCAATGGACAAAATTTTATACATAGTTACCAAATTGAACTTAAAATAAGTTAAGACATTTTGAGGACCACATAATTTGTCATATGCCATTTATTTTAAGAAATTTGCTTTGAATCTAGGATAATGTTTTCTTGGAAGGAAAATATCAATGCAGAAGATGTCAGTGTTCTGGGCCAAATTCAAAGTAAAGGAAAGAATTCAGATGCCCAGGATAAAGGAGTAAATACTTAGCATCAAATTATGCTTATGCTCCTTAGTTATAGATATATCATTAGGAGGGAGAGTAATAATAGTTCAATATTTAGCATCAAATATAAAACTAGAAGCTTAGAAAAGTACCTCAATCTCATCTCTAATTCTTTAGTTGTAACATAACTCAATCTTAGAGTGTTATTAGTATTTAGTAAGCTTATTCATCTCAAGCAATTGCCATAGTATTTGAAACATGATAAGGATAAAACCAATGATAACTAGTAATAGTTTATCTTTCTAAAGAGTTGGATACATTATCAAGTATCAATATTAATAAATGACAATCACTATTTGATCTCATATCAGTATTTCTCTTTTTTTAATTAAACATTTTATTATACCACCGTGAGATAAACAATTACAACGGTGTTCATGTTTGGAGTTTACGGTCACGTAGTGTTCCAGCACCCACCCTCCCACCAGTGCACATTTCACACCACCAATGTCCCCAATTCCCCCCCCTCCCATAGCCTGCCTAAATGGCAGGTTCTTTATCTCTTTTCTTTCTCCCTCTCTCTCCCTTCCTTCTCCTAGACATTGTGGGTTGTACTACATACACTTGGAAGCCATCATGTGCTTTTTTTTGCCTGTATTTAATGCTCAGTTCTATGATGGTATCAGCCCTTTCGACATTTATTCACACATGTTCCCTTCTCTGTCTTACCTAACCTCTGACTCCCCCAAGTTTGCGGTAATTTCCACTTTTGGTAAGACCACTTGATATATTTATGTCATGCAAATAAATGCAGTCATTCTATGTCTCTCTCTTTCCTTCTGACTAATATCACTCAACATGATCCTTTCCATGTCCATCCATTTATAGGCAAATTTCATAACTTCATTTTTCCTAACAGCTGCATAGTATTCCATTGTGTAGATGTACCACTGTTTCTTTATCCAGTCATCAATTCTCAGGCAGACTGGTTGTTTCCAGGTTCTGGGTATTGTGAATAGTGCTGCTATGAAAATAAAAGTGTGGATTGTGTTTCTGCTGTGTGTTTTTGGCTTCCCAGGGTAGATTCCCAGGAGTGGTATGACTGGGTCAAAAGGGAGCTCAATATCTAGTCTTTGGAGAAATGTCCATATTGTTTTCCAGAAAGGTTGTACAAGTCGATATTCCCACCAACAATGTATGAGAGTCCGCTTTTCCCCGCATACACGCCAGCACTTGTTGCTTTTACCCTTTTGATATGGGCCAGTCTCTGTGGTGTGAAGGGATATCTCATAGTTGTTTTGATTTGCAGCTCTCTGATGATTAGTGATGATAAGCATTTTTTCATATGCCTTTTGGCCATTCGAATTTCTTCCTTGTCAAAGTTTCTGTTCATCTCTTCTCCCCATTTTCTAATGGTGTTGGCTGTTTTTTTTCTTATATAGCTGTACCAGTGCCTGATATATTCTGGATACTAACCCCTTATCAGATGGGTATTGGGTGAATATTCTTTCACATTCTGTAGACTGTCTTTCTATCTTGGTCACTGTTTCTTTCGAGGTGCAGAAGCTCTTTAGTTTCATGTAGTCCCATATGTTTATATTTTCTTCTAGTTGCTTTGTTAATGGTGTTTCACCTTTAAAGGTGTCTTTAGCTTCAATGTCATGGAGGGTTTTTCCTATATTTTCTTCAACATACTTTATGGATTCAAGTCTGATATTGAGATCTTTAATCCATTTTGATCTGATTTTTGTGCAAGGTGTTAGACACAGGTCCAAATTCATTTTTTTTACATGTAGCTGTCCAGTTTTCCCAGCACCACTTGTAGAAGAGGCTTTCCCTTACTCCAGTTTGGACTCTTTGCAACTTTTTCAAAGATTAACTGATCATGTCTTTGAGGGTGGGTGTCAGGATACTCAACTCTATTCCATACATCCACAGGTCTGTTTTTATTCCAGTACCAGGCTGTTTTAATTACTGCTGCTTTGTTGTACAGTTTGAGGTTGGGAAAGGTGATGCCTCCCATCTTCTTCTACACAAGGATTGCTTTAGCTATCCGTGGGGGGTTTATTATTCCATACGAATTTCAGGAGTTTTGGTCAATTTCTTTAAAGAATGTCATGGGTATCCTTATAGGAACTGCATTGAATCTGTACAAAGCTCTAGGGAGTATTACAATCTTGATAATGTTAATTCTCCCCATCCATGAGCAGGGAATATGTTTCCATTTCCTCGTGTCCTATTTTATTTCTTGAAGCAGTGTCTTGTAGTTTTCTTTGTATAGGTCCTTTACACACTTGATTAAGCTGATTGCTAGGTATTTGTTTTTCTGTGGTACAATTGTGAATGGAATTGATTTCTTAATATCCCTTTCTTCTCTTTTGTTATTTGTGTATAGGAAACCCACCGACTTTCGGGTATTGATTTTGTACCCTGCTACTCTACTATACATATCTATTGTTTCTAAGAGTTTTTGGGTCGAGAGTTTAGGTTTCTCTAAGTATGATATCATGTCATCTGCAAATAATGATAGCTTGATTTCTTCCTTGCCTATCTGAATGCCCTTAATGTCCTTTTCTTCTCTGATTGCTATGGCGAGTACTTCCAGTACTATATTGAATAAAACAGGTGAGAGAGGGCAACCTTGTCATGTCCTGATCTTAAGGGGAAGGCTTTCCATTTTTCCCCCATTGAGAATAATACTCGCTCTGGACTTTTGGTAGATGGCTTTGACTATCTTGAGGAAGCTTCCTTGCAACTCCCATTTTCTGGAGGGTTTTAATCATGAATGGGTGCTGGATCTTGTCAAATGCTTTTCTGCATCTATTGATTGGATCATATGGCTTTTTATTATTTCTCTTATTGATATGATGTATTATGTTGATTTATTTGCAAATGTTGAACCATCCTTGCATTTCCGATATGAATCCTACTTGGTCATGATGTATTATCTTTTGATGAGTATTTGGATTCTGTTTGCTGGTATTTTGTTGAAGATCTTAGCATCTGTGTTCATCAAGGAGATTGGTCTGCAATTTTCCTTCTTCCTGTGGTCTCTCCCTGTTTTGGGTATCAGGGTGATGTGTGCCTCGTAGAAGCTCTTTGGGAGAGTTTCTGTTTCTTCTATTTCCTTGAAGAGCTTGAACAGGACAGGCAGTAGGTCCTCCTTAAAGGTTTGGTAGAATTTGCTAGTGAATCCATCTGGACCTGGGCTTTTCTGTTTCCGCAGACTTTTAATTATTGTTTCAATTTCCTCTATGGTGATAGGCTTATTCAGGTATTGGAGGTATTCTTGTTTCAATAGTGGGAGGTTATTGGACTTTAGGAATTTGTCCATTTCTTCTAGCTTCTCAAGTTTCATGGCATATAGGTTATCAAAGTAATCTTTGATGATCTTTTGTATTTCTGTCTTTTCTTTTGTGATGTCACCATTTTAATTTCTGATTCTGTTTATTTGGGTTCTCTCTTTCCCTGTCCTTACAAGTCTTGCCAGTGGCTTGTCGATCTTGTTTAATTTTTTAAAGAACCAACTCTTGGTTTCATTAGTCTTTCAGATTGTTTTTTGGTTTCCAGATCATTGATTTCCTCCCTAAGTTTTATTATTTCCTTCCTTCTGCCTGGGTTGTGCTTCTTTTGTTGGTCTTTCTTCTAATATTTTCAGCTATGAGGTCAGGTTATTTATGTGGGCCCTTTCTTCTTTCCTTATGAATGTTTGCAGAGCTATGAACTTTCCTCTTAACACAGCTTTTGCTGTGTCCCACAAGTTCTGATAGTTGGTATCTTCATTGCCATTTGTTTCTAGGAATCTTTGGATTTTCTGTTTGATTTCTTCTATGATCCATTTGTTTTTCAGCAGTGAGCTGTTCAGTTTCCAGGTGTTTGGTTTGACTCCCTGCTTCTGTGTATGGTTAACTACTATTTTCAGTGCGTCATGATCTGAAAAGATAGTCGACAAAATTTCTATCTTTTTTTTTTTTTGAGGTATGCTTTGTGGCTCAGTATATGGTCTATCTTGGAGAATGTTCCATGTGCACTGGAAAAACTGTGTATTCAGCTTTTTGGGGATGAATGCCCTTTTTTATATCAACCAGCTCTCTTTCTCTACTTCTTCATTCAGGTACAGTATTTCCCTGGTGAGTTTCAGTCTCCTTCGATCTATCCATAGTTGATATGGCTGTGTTGAGGTCTCCAACTAATATTGTGCTACTGTTAATGTCTTCTTTGAGGTCTATTAATAGTCGTTTTAAGCATTTTGCTGGCCCCTCGTTTGGGGCATATATGTTTAGTAGTGTGATTTCTTCCTGGTATACATACCATTAATTATTCAGAAATGGCCTTCATTGTCCCTTTTAACCTTTTTCAGCCTGAAGTCTATGTTGTCAGATACGAGTATGGCCACACTAACATGTTTGGAAGAGTTGTTTGCGTGGAGAATGGTCTTCCAGCCTTTGACTTTATGTCTGTGTTTGCTCTGATTATTCAGATGTGTTTCTTGTAGGCAGCAGAATGTTGGATTCAGTTTTTTAATCCATTTTGCCACCCTATGTCTCTTAATTGGTGCATTTAGACCGTTGACGTTGAGAGAGATTATTGTCATTGGATTTTGTGCCATCTTTCTGTTTAAACTTGTTGTGGTTTCAGGTTGTCTTATTTTACAATAGACCCTTCAATCCTTCTTTTAAAGTTGGTTTTGAGTCTATGAATTTCCTGAGTTGTTGTTTATCCATGAAGTTGTGTATCTTTCCTTCACATCTGAAAGTAAGTCTAGCTGTGTAAAGAATTCTTGTTGAAGCCTGCAGTTCATTGAGTCTTTTCACAATATCCCACCATTGTTTTCGGGCTTGGAGTGTTTCATCTGAGAAGTCTGCTGTAAATCTCAGGGATGCTCCTTTGTATGTGATTTCCTCCTTTGATCTTGCTGCTTTCAGTATTCTATCTGTGTCTATCATTTTGTCATTTTAATAAGCATGTGTCTTGTAGTATTCTAATTGGGGTTTCTTTTAGCTGGTATCCCACGGGCCTCCTGTATCTGGGTGCATGATTTCTTCAGTTCAGTGAACTTCTCAGAGATGATGGCTTGACAGTTTCTTCTTCATTAGGGTTTTCTTCTTGCACTTCTGGGACCCCAATGATGGGTATGTTGTTCCTTTTGACTTCATCCCGATTTTCTCTGGTAGTCTGTTCCTTGATTGTGAGTCTTTTCTCCATTTCTGGTGTTGTCTGCAGAATCTCTGAACCTCGTCTTTGAGATCACTAATTCATTCTTCAGTAGCTGTTACTTTGCTTTGGAGGCCTTCCCCTGTGTTTTTCAGTTTACTTACCTCATTTTTAATATCTGTTATTTCTGCTTGTACTTTGGTCTGAAATTTGCTCAATTTTGCTCTCATGTCCTCTTGTATTTTATTGACTTTGTATTCCATTGTTTCTTTGAGTTCCTTGTGAATCTTTAACAGTTCCTTCAAAATTCTTTTTCAGAGAGGTTATATAGCTCATCATTATTGCTTGACTCATCTGTATTAGTGACTTCAATCCTAGAGCTTGAAGGAACTCTGCATTGCTTTACCATAATGACTATCGTAGGTTGAAAACTTTGGTTATGGGTGACTAGTCAATAGAGTTAGTAGGTGCCTGAATTACTTTGCGGTTAGGGATGTATAGCAAAGAATGTAGGGGCAAATGCTCAGTGGTATCTCAGGTAGATAGATATTACTGTGGGCAGAATTTTTGGAGTGTTGCTGGGTGGTTCCGGAGTCAGGTGGTCGGGTGTGTCGGGAGGACCACCAAAGTCCCCGACAGTGCCGGGAAGCGAAGTTCCCTTCTACCTCCAAAGCCAGTGGGTAATGGATGAAGACTCAGGAATGCAATGCAGTTTTAAAAGGGCTTTACTATCACAGGTTCCAATATACAATCCAAGAGCAGGGAAAACCTCCGGACTCTGGGTTCCCAGCTAGGCCCCAGGGAGGTGTAGGCCAAGATGGCTGCCACCACGTGTTGAGGCCCAACAGAGAATGGAAAGGATGGAGAAGCAAAACACCAAGGGAAGCCAAAATGGCAAAAAGGGGAAAAAAAGAGAGCTTCTTTCTTCTTGCAGCTTATTTTATAGCTAGAAATCCACCCAAACTCCCCAGAGATGAAAACAGGAAAATAGCTCTATAGAAATGTTGCAACTTCAGGAGACCATGGGACTGTTTACAAGGACCCAGAGCTAATTCAAAGCCTCCTTGCAGAGCTGGGAGAAGCTGTAAGCTAAATGTAACTTCCCCTGGCAGGAAGGATCAAATGCCCTGAGGTAATTTCTCCCAGCACCTCACCTAATGTCTTGAGCCAAGATCTGCCTGGAATTGCCTTTATAAGGTAGAGAAGGGGGTTTCTGAGATGGCATGTCTCTGTACCAAAGATTAATACTAATACCAGTTAAATATTTCTCCAAGCCTTCACAAGAGTCTCATCTACTTCACGGTAGTTTTGTATTTTAGTTGCCTTTGAGTTATCAGGGAGCCATGCTTGCTTGCTTGGAGGCAAACAGCATTTCTCTCTGGTCTAATTACTTAGAGATCCAACGTGGCCAGGCAAATATGTTGGTAAGATCTAGCTAGTCCCACGATGATTGTGGTAGCATGAGAGAATATTTATACCAGTCAGTACAGAATACATGGTTAGATAAGACTGCCACATTTAGGCTATCCCCCTATCTATGAAGTGACCTGCAGGAGGCAATCCAGGGCAGATGCAGAGGCCTAGGCTTTTAGGTGTCCTGCAACAGGGGTGTAGGCAGTCCATGGAAGATCCAAAAAAGCTGGGTGTGGCTTGGTCCCTTCTCAAAGTTCCAGCCCTTTATGCTGAAAAGGGGTGCCTCGGGGTCTGCCCATTGCGGAACGCACATGGTGAGGGAGAGCAGGGAGCTGCTGGGCTTCAGGGTTGATGGCGTCAGGAGGAGATCAGTATTTCTTATGTAAAGTTGCTTCTTCTAACTGACTCACAGTTTGGGAAGCTTGAACCTGCCATGTGAAGTAGGATACCAATTAAGCTCTCATCACAGTGGTTGAGTGCAGAGATTCTTCACTATCCCTGATTCTCTATTAACCTTATGCTCATCAATAGGAAGCTCTTAGGAATGGCCTCTTAGAAGGGCATGTAGTCCTCTGAGCTCTGCTAGTAGTAATCCCTGATTGCAGAGCCAAGAGTGGGCACCACTAGGTTTGGCCCCCAGTCAAAGAAACAGACAAACATCAGTGGTTGAAGTTAATGTCACATAGTACAATACTTCATTCACATTGCATTCAGTTACTGTCAAAGGTAGAGGTCCCATATCAGGGGCACTACAACAGAAAAGACCAGGATGGTGTATAGATGTGAACTCAGCAGTTTCTTCTCAGGGCTTGCAAAGTGATAGTAAAACAAGTGTTCATAGGGAAGACTATTCTTTTATAACTTATCTTTCCTAGTGTCATGTATAGAAGAAGTATGTTTTACTAATGCCACTAATTTTATTTATTTATCTTTAACTTTGTGCCCATACCCAGCTGTGTTCAGGGTTTGTTCCTGGCAATGCACTCAGGAATCATTCCTGGAAGACTTGGAGAATTATATGGGATATGGGAGATAGGACCTGGCTTGGCCACATACAGGGCTAATACCACACAGAGGGCAAGTACTAATGCTCTGTTCCTACCATTTTACTGATTTTAATTCAGTCTCATGGTCCTATCTACTTACACATTAATAAAACTTCTAGTCAGCAATAGACAATTGGTATCTAAGTCTTTTTGATTCAGATGTGCAATTCAATTTTCATGTGCAAGTATCTATGCCCCTAAGAAGATTACCTTAGGATGTAGACTACATTCCTACAGTGTTTAAGTGTTGACTTTGTTTTCTTTCCTATTTGGAAAGTTTCCACACTTAATTTTTTTTTTATTTTGTAAATGAGCTGAATAAACTAATAAACTGATGCCTCTTTTTCCTTGTCCAGAAAGAGGAATAGGGAAAAGATAATAATTTGAGTATGACAATGATGATGCTTTCTTACAAGCAAGTCAGTAAAAAGCCATCATGTGTGAAATCTTCATGTTCTCCAGTGTAGACATATCGGCATCTTTTTAGATAAGATTGTGAGATTTCAAGGGATGAATAGCCAGTCTGGGATTACATGGTAGGTGTTCAGAGTTATGATTCTATTAACTTGTATCACTTTCTTCCAGTAGATCATTGATTTGCTCAAACGGACATCAGTAACATCTCCATACATCCTGTCAAATACTAGAGTAGCCCAAAGGCATCTGCTAGCTCCAGGAAAGAGCCTCAAACCATTTCATCAGGTCATGGGAATGAGGTCTATAATTATTACTGGTATTTGGCATATCAAATACAACATGGGTAGCTTGCCAGGCTCTGCCTTGTGAGTGGGATACTCTTGAAGTTGCCTTTAATCTCGTGCATTTATTGATGAGCCGGACTTGTGATCAGCTCTTCTGATGGCTGGAGTCTATTAACAATAGACTGATGATTCTATTAACAATAGCCTTCTAATATCATCTCATATTTGTTGGCTTTTCATCCAAGCAAAATTAAATAAATAAATACTTATTGTCTGTAGCAAAAATCACACACAAAAGTCCTTGCTTCATTTGTTTCTATCCCTCAGAGCTATCTAAGATGGGATAAAATGCATGGATGGAAGAAGAGAATTTGGGAAAAATGAATGTTTCTTAAAATAATATTGTGCCATCAAGTTCTGTGCTCCCTAAGTAAGCAGTGACCCAAAGCCTAACTTAGAGAGTTTATTGGAAATTAGTTGAACTCATTTGATTACATACTGTACATGGCTGCATTCGTAGTATAATAACCTTGTTGATAGGTTGCAGCAGAGTCTTCGGTGTCTAAAAAACATTTTCTATGAGTTTTTTTACAACAAAAATTTGCAATGACCTGAGATAGATCATTGATTAACACAGGAGACAAACACAGCAAGCAATAACAGTTCAATAAAGAGAATGACAATAGAAATATGAGAACACAAGCATGGAACAGAGACTTATTTACCATCACTTTCCTCTGATTTACCATAAAAGGAAGAATGAATGACATTTCAGTTGAATGTTCAAATATAAGTAGTAGTTGCAAAGCAGTAGTAGATCATTCTAAGCATATTAGTTGCATTATTAGATTGGTACCTCATTTTCATATAAACAACTAATAAGAAGCTGCAATGGTACAAAATTGTTTTACTCAAAAATACTATATTAAATAGTAGAGAAGAGAGATTATTGTCATGGGATTTTGTGCCATCTGAACACATAGCAGAAACACTATCTGTACTTCTTTATTCATCTCTGCGCTATTCACTATAGCTAGAATCTGGAAACAACCTAAATGCCCGAGAACAGAGGACTGGCTAAAGAAACTGTGGTTCATCTACACTATGGAATACTATGCAGCTGTCAGAAAAGATGAAATTATGAAATTTACCTGCAAATGGATGGACATGGAGACTATCATGCTGAGTGAAATTAGTCAGAAGGAAAAGGACAGATATAGAATGACTGCGTTCATTAACAGGATATAAATAGATACCAGTGTTTTACTAAGTGTGGGAAATGGTAATGGCAGATTAAAACTCACCATTGAATATACACAAAGAGACTTACGTGATAAACTCTAAATATCTGCAGGGCTAGCCACAACGTGTAAAACAATAGGGAGAGAGATGCAGAGACAGAGAGAGAGACAGAGAGAGAAAGAGAGGAAACAGGGCTACCTGCTGTTGAGGCAACCTGGGGGTGGGTAGGAGAGGGTGGGTGTACATTGGTGGTGGAAATTGGGCACTGGTGGAGGGATGGGTGCTGGAATACTGTATTACCAAGAACCAATTGTGAACACCTTTGTAATTGTATGTCTCACAGTGGTATAATAAAAATTTTAAAAAAAAATAAAGAATAAAAAAAATAGTAGAGTAGAGTTCCAGAGAAAACTCATACCACTCTCTGAGCACCTATACTGAGTAAGAAAAGTGAAGTGCGTTATTACATATAATTCTTAAAACAAGCTTGCTAGATAATCTTACTCTATTTTACAGAAGAGAAGACAGAAATGGGAAAAAAAGTAATTTTCCTCAGTCTCAGAATAAGGGGTAAGCTTTATCCCCTATCTATAAAGTCTTTGTCCTGCCCTCCACCATTCAATCAACACCCCCAGCTGACATGTCACAGGCTGTTTTCTGGAAGCATAACACAGGTTATGTGCCAGCAACTGTGGGACTTTTCCAAGCCAGAGTAACCTTGACCCAGCTGTTGAGAACAGATTGAACTCCTGTATCATTGAGGTTAGTTCTCTTCTCTGAGGGCAAATAAGCATAGATTGATGTGAGCAGGGGCCAGTGGTCATTAATCAAATGAGAAGCAGCTCTAGTTACAAATTCAAGGTGAGTTCATTTTCTCTGAAACTCATCTCTGTACCTCACTTCATTTCACAGAGTTGCATTGCATTCCACGCCTGCAATCATCTGGGCTTCAAGAAGCTGCAGGAGTCTGAACAGGTCTGATTGTCTCCATTTCACCTTCACACTCTGGGTCCTATAGTGAAAATTGGTGAAGGATTGGTACCTCATTTTCATATGAATGTCTATTTAAAGGACTATAAAGTAAGATGGGTTCTAAAGCCTGATCAAAGGTGATGAGGCTATATTTGAGAATGTTACTTAACTTGTTAAGCATTGAAGGAAGATCAACTGATTATCTGAAAGTCTATGCAATCAACACAAGGTGTTCCTTTTTCTAAGGAAAAGTAAAAAATTGTTTATTTTGGCAACTTTGGGAAAACAATTGTGTTTTTAATTTTTATTACAGCAAAATAAATGCAACAGAATACAGATTATTTTTGTTATTACAATTTTCTTTTATTTATATATTTTGTTATACCATCATGAGATATACAATTACAAAGATGTTTATAAGATGTTCATATTTGGGTTTCGGGTCATACAGTGCTCCAGCACCCATTCCTCTACCAGTGCCCATTTCCCACCACCAATGTCCCCGATTCCCTCCCCCTTCCCCTAGCCTGCCTCCATGGCAGGTTCTTTATTTCTTTCTCTTTTTCTCTATCTCTAGAAAACAGATTATTAAACTTATTTGTATGTGTTCAGTGGCACTCTTCGCATTCATTGTGTTGTATGAACAGCTATCACCAGAATTTTTTTAAATTTTCCCTAACTGAAATCCAGATTCCATTAAATGTTAATTCTCATTCTCTCTCCCTTCTATACTCAGGCAACCATACTTCATTTTAATGACTTCAACTTCTTTAAGCACTTTGCATAAATGAAATAATGCTGTGTCCTTTAGACTTATTTTGGTTAGCCTAATGACCCCAAGTTCATGTATATCAGAATTCCATTCCTTTGGGAGCTGAATACTTTTCCATTGCATGCATGAATCTCACTCTAGATATACATATATTTGTCTATGGACATTTGGCAGCTTCTAATTCTTGACTATTGTGAATAGTTACTGTGACCATAACTACTAAAATCAGATTCCCTGCTGCAATTATTTGGACTTGTACCCAAAAGTAAAGTTGCTGGATTATATTATAATTTTACTTGCAATGTCTGTTCTAAAGTATACTATAGAACTAAACTGCTCTAGATTAGTTATATTATTTATATTTCAATGAAGAAGGATGTAGATTTCTCTTCATTCTCATTTATTTCCTGCTTTCTTTTAACCAAATTTTTTTAATTTAATTTTATTTGTTTTTCTTTTTGGGTCACACCCAGCAATGCTCAGGGGTTTCTCCTGGCTCTGCACTCAGGAATTACTCCTGGCGGTGCTTGGGGGACCATATGGGCTGCCGGGATCAAACCCAGGCCAGCATGGGCCGGCCGCTGCAAGGCAAACGCCTACCCGCTGGGCTATTGCTCCGCCCCCTATTTCCTGCTTTCTTGTTGCCATGATGTTTTAAGAACAGGCATTCTAAGTTATTTATCATTGTGGTTTTGATTTGAAATTCCTAAGCGATTAGTGATACTGGAGCATCTTTTAAAGCATTTATTGACCATTTGTTGACTTGTTTCTTTTGTTCCAATATTTAGGGGTCTCTTGTTTTGAATACTAATCTTTTATCAGATGTTGTTTTGCAAAGATTCTCTTTCTTTCAGTGAGCCAACTTTTAACTCTGTTGATATTGTCTTTTGATGCATAATATTTTAAAAATGCAGTACAATTTGTCTATATTTTATTTTGTCAATTATGCCTTTGCTGACACCTGTAGGAAATCATTCTTAAATTCAATCTCACATAGCTGGATCCCATGAGTTCTTCTAAAAAATTTTATAGTTTTGTACTTTATGCTTAGGTTTTGAGTCATTTTTAGTTAACTTTAAAAAATATGGTTTAGGTAAGGACCCAATTGTTACCTTTTGAATGTGAATATCCAGTTTTCCCAACACTGTTTTTGAAAGACTTACCCTATTCCGCTGACTGATCTTGCCTCCTGAGCAAAAATAATTTTACTATATTTTGGATGGTTAATTTCTGGGATTAATATTCTTTTTCTTAATATTTTTTATTATACCAACATGAGATAAACAATTACAAAAATGTTCATGTTTGAGTTTCGCCATACAGTGTTCCAGCCCCCATCCCTCCACCAGTGGCCATTTCCCACCACCAATGTCCCCGATTCCCCCCCCTAGCCTGCCTCTATGGCAGGTTCTTTACCTCTTTTCTCTCTTTCTTGTTCTCTCTCTCTTTCTCTCTTCCTTCTCTTACATATTGTGGATCGCAATACATGTACTTAGAGGTTATCATGTATATCTTTTTGCCTGTATTTAATGCTAGTTCTATGTGGTAATAGCACTTTCGATAATTATTGGCACACTATTCCCTTAATATTCTTAATTTATAAATATATTTTGGGGGATGAGGGGATGGATCACTCCTAACTTCACACCCAACATCACTCTCTAGGTGTTTATGTGACCAAATGGATGCTGGGACTTGAACCCAGGTCAGCTCTGTGCAAGACAATCTATTTTATGGTCCCAGTTTCCCATAGTTCTATAATCTGGTCTCAGCGCTTTGATAATTTGTGACCCTGTGCTATAGCAGCACCTACGTAAGTTCTCAATTTCCCACTCTTTGGGTGAGATAGGAATTCACTCAGGCAGGTAAACCCATAATTAATGCAACCTGGACTGGCCATGCGGGCAGCGCGGCATGGTGGCGAGTGGCGACAGTGAGGTTGGGGGAGCCCCTCGTCATGCGCCCCTGTTCCTGGGCGACTCCCTGCGGGCCTCAGAGCCGGCCCGTGGACATGATTATGGACACCTGGAGGTCATCTTTCTTTACAATCTTTATGGCGGCCATGTGCACTGCGCTCATCCAGTGGGACCGCCAGGGCACATGACATGTGCCCTTTGGCTACATAGAGTGGCTGAAGGGTATGACCTGCTTGTCAGGGTGGAGAGCCATAGCACACTCAGCAATGCTCAGGGGCTACTCCTGGCTCTGCACTCAGGAATTGCTCCTGGCAGTGCTTAGCCCAGCAAGCTACTAAGAGTATACTGCCTGCACGGCAGAGCCTGGAAAGCTTATAGATGCTTATTCAATATGCCAAAACCAGTAATAAAAAATGTCATCTTCCTGAGCCTGAAAGAGCACTTAATATGGCTGCACTAGGAAGGATGAACAAGGAGGGCCTGATAAAATTCCACGGCCATGCTAAGCTGCCAAAACAAAGAAGGACTAAAATGACATTCTGTACTTTCAATGCATGTACACTGGCAAAGGTAGCATATAACGAGGACCTGATGGTGCAAGTGCAAAAGATCAAGTATGACATCATTGGTCTGACTGAGACGAGGAGGCGCCAACCGCATCACGCTGTTTTTGACACCTGAGAAGAACTGTTCCTCGGAACATGCGATAAAAAAGGAATCTGTGGCGCCGGTGTCCTTGTCAACAAGAACATGGCCAAGGACATTGATTCATTTGAATGCATAACAAATCGAATAGGACGATTAGACTTGAAGAGATGTGGCCTCACTGCCAAAGTTTCTCTCTTCGTTGTTACACACAAACATCCATATACAAGGAAGAAGAAACTGAGAAATTCTACATGGAACTGGAGGAGTTCTATAAAAAAAGATCACCCCTTCTACAAGATCATAATCGGTGATTTTAATTCCAAGATAGTACCGAGAAGATCAGCTGAAAAACTACACATCAGGACCCATGACCTAGAATGGAATGAACAGGGTGAGAGACTATCTGAGTTCATCATGCCCACCAAGACCATTCATAGGAACTCACAGTTCCAAAAGGCTGAGTTGAAACGTTGGACATGGGAATCCCCTGGTGGACAGTTGAACAATGAAATTGACCACAACATCTTCAATCGATGGTTTTGCATGACCGATGTTGTGGTTGTCCCAAAATTCCAAACAGGATCGGACCACCGTCTCCTTCATGCAAAATTCTACTTCCTGCAACGGGGAGAAAAGGCTGCAAAGTTTAAGAAGAGAACTCCCAGAATAACCACAAACTGGGAACTCTATGACACCACTGTGGCAACATGGGAAGATACCATCATTGATGACATCGATGGAAAATACAACCGACGGGTTCAGCACCTCCATGATTGTGAGAAGAATGCCGAGAGAGAAAAAAAACCAGAAAAGGACGCCTGTCTTCAAAAACTCTCAAGCTCATTAGCCAACGTGGCAAGGCGTGAACCTCAGGCGACCAACTGCTAACATCCAAGCTTGCAAAGCAGTGCAGAGAAGCGACAAAGGAGGAGACCTCAAAGAGAGAAGAGCAGAAATACTGGAAGATGCAGCAGAAGCTGGGAAAAGCATTTGCAATGCCCAATGTCCTTTGCCAACTCTAAGACCAAGATGACTGCCCTCCAACATCCTGATGGATCTATCACATCTTCCAGAAAGGCAACAAAGAACATTATCCATGATTCTACTCAGATCTCTTTGATAGCCACGTCCACCCGCCCACATACCAAATTCTGCAGGATGGAGATGCCATTCCCAAAGTTCTCCATGCTGAAATCCAACATACCATTTTGTCAGTAAAGAAGGGAAAAGCACCAGGCCTAAACAAAGTCAGACCTAAACACCTAAAGTATCTGCCTTCAGTACTCATCAATACACTGGCTTGGCTCTTCAAAAGCTACCTGCTCGAATGCAAGGTGCCCTCCCATTGGAAAACCAGCAAGACAGTTCTGCTGTTCAAGAAGGGAGACATCCATGACATTGGCAACTGTTGCCCCAACTGCCTGTTGTCTGTCATCTACAAGCTGTTCACTAGAGTCATCCTGAACAGGATTGGCAGAACATTAGATGAAGGGCAACCATGCGAGTAAGCTGGCTTCCAAAAAGGATTCAGCACAATCGACCATATCCACATGGTAACCAAGCTTATTGAAGTGTGTAGGGATTTCAAGATGCCACTCTGTCTCATGTTCATTGATTTAAAGAAAGCCTTTGATTCTGTGGATACTGAAGCGGTCATCAAAGCCCCAGCCAAACAGGGTGTTCAAACCCAATACATCAAAATCCTTCATGAGCTGTATTACGGATTCACCATCAGGATCTCACCATTCTACAAAGAAGTGATCATCAATGTCAAAAGAGGGGTTAGGCAGGGTGATATAATTTCACCCAAACTCTTCAGTTCCACTCTTGAGAACATCATATGACAATTAGAATGGGAAGGAATGGGAGTGAAGATAGATGGTCAGCAAATAAACCACCTCTGCTTCACTGATGATATTGTTCTAATAACACCAAATATTATCCAAGTGGCACAACTGCTGGCTGACTTTGACTGAGAATGTGGAAGGTAGGTCTACAGCTGAATCTCAGCAAAACTATGTTCATGAAAAGTGAACTAGTTCCAGAGGTCCCATTCACTCTCAATGGAACAAACATCTCTGAATGCAGCAGTTATGTGTACCTAGGTTGAAAAGTCAACATGATGAATGACCTAAAACTAGAGCTGTGCAGGAGGAAGAGAGCAGCATGGAATGCCTTCAAAAACATCGAAGAAATAGCTAAAAAAGACAAAGAACCTCTGGCTCCGGGCACATCTCTTCAACTCCACCATTCTCCCTGCATTAACATACGCCTCAGAGACCTGGGCCCTACAAAAGCAGGATGAGAATGCTATTCGGGTCTCCCAGAGAGGAATCGAAAGAGCTATGCTTAGGAATATCACCCCTCACTCAAGTGAAAGAAGGAATCCAGAGTTCTGACCTCCATCGCTGTTCCAGAGTCAGGGACACTGTCTCATTTGCCAAGGCATCGAAAAACAGATGGACTGGACATGTAATGCGATGTGGAGATGATATCTGGACTTGAGCTGTTACAGACTGGATCCCACGGGATGTCAAAAGATCATGTGGCCGCCCATCTACAAGATGGTCAGACTTCTTTGTCAAGACCCTGAACGAACGGTTTGAAGCTCTTTGTATTCCTGAAGCAACCAGATGCCATTGGGCTACACTGGCAAGTGATAGGGTCAAATAGAAATACTACTGGCACCCATCGAGCAAATCGATGAATAATGGGATGTCAAGTGAGCAAGTGATCACGAACAAACTTCTGTAGTTACAATTACTAAAGGAACCTGCTTAAGACCTTTTATTTACTAAAATTTTAAATTCTTGAGCTAGTCTATACTAACCTCTAGCAATTTATTAATTAAAAGTTAACATGCTCCTGACTCTAGTTGTCAACTTCTACCCAGTATTATGTGATTCTCTGTATTCACTAGAATTTTTATCTAATTTCAGGTTCAGTAATTTTGTCTTATCTTCCAGAAAGGCAATGGAGAAGATGATCCATAACTTTTACTCAGATTTCTTTGACAGCCACGTCCACCTGCCCACATACCAAATTCTGCAGTATGGTATGTCATTCTCAAAGTTCTCCCTTCTGAAATCCAACGTGCCTTTTCTTCGGTAAAGAAGGGAACAGCACCAGGCCCAGACAAAGTCAGACCTGAAGACCTGAAGAATCTGCCTTCAGTACTCATCAACACACTGGCTTGGCTCTTCACACGCTACCTGAATGAATGCAAGGTGTCCTCCCAATGGAACACCAACAAGACACTTCTACTGTTCAAGAAGGGAGACATTCACAACACTGGCAAATATCGCCCCATCTGCCTGTTGTCTGTCATCTACAAGCTGTTCACTCGAGTCATCCTGAACAGGATTGGGAGAACATTAGATGAAGGGCAACCATGCAAGCAAGCTGACTTCTAAAAAGGATTCAGCACAATCGACCATACTCACATGTTAACCAAGCTTATTGAGGTTTGTAGGGAGTTCAAGATGCTGCTCTGTCTCACGTTCATTGATTTAAAGAAAGCCTTTGATTCTGTGGAGACCGAAGTGGTCATCGAAGCCCTAGTCAAACAGGGCATTCAAACCAATACATCAAGATCCTTCATGAGCTGTATTATGGATTCACCACCAAGTACTCATCATTCTACCAGGAAGTGATCATTGATGTCAAAAGAGGGGATCAGCAGGGTGATACCATTTCACCAAAACTCTTTAGTGCCACCCTTGAGAACATCAGGGACAATTTGAATGGGAAGGAATGGGAGTGAAGATAGACCATCGGCAACTACACCACTTTTTGCTTTGCTGATGATATTGTTCTAATAACACCAAACATTAGCCAAGTGGCACAAATGCTGGCTGACTTAGACCGAGAATGTGGAAAGATAGGTCTACAGCTGAATCTCAACAAAAAGTATGTTCATGAAAAATGAACTAGTTCCAGAGGGCCTATTCACTCTCAATGGAACAGACATCTCTGAATGCAGCAGTTATATGTACCTAGGTCGAGAAGTCAATATGATGAACAACCTAAAACCTGAGCTGCGCGGGAGGGAGAGAGCAGCATGTAATGCCTTCCAAAGCATCGAAGAAATAGTGAAAATGATGAACCTCTGGCTCCGGCTTCTTACTTGTATTTCTTTTACATTTGTCTAATTTTCTCTGACAAGAAATCTAAATTTATGTTGAATATGAATGATGAGAGTACTTGTTTTAGCCTTATTTTTATAAATTGTGATGGGTGTGGCAAATTTAGCAGAGTTCTGTGTTTACTCATGCTCTGCACTCAGAAAATGTGCCTGGTATGTTAGGGGACCATGTGTGGTATGAGAGGTCAAACTCAGGTCAGCCACTTGCAAGGGAAGTACTCTACCTGCAATCACATGCTGCACCTCCCTTTATTTTTATCTTAGGGGAAGCTATTTTTTTTAAATTTTGTATTATACCACCATGAGACATACAATTACAAAGGTGTTCACAATTGGTTCTTGGTAATACAGTATTCCAGCACCCATCCCTCCACCAGTGCCCCATTTCCACCACCAATGTACCCGACCCCCTCCCACCCCACCTCCAGGCACCCTCAACAGCAGGTAGCCCTGTTTCCTCTCTTTCTCTCTCTGTTTCTCTCTCTGTCTCTGCATCTCTCTTCCTCTTCTTTTTACACAGTGTGGCTAGCCCTGCAGATATTTACAGTTTAAGTTTACATTTTAAGTCTCTTTGTGTATATTCAATGGTGAGTTTTAATCTGCCATTACCATTTCCCACATTTAGTAAAACACTGGTATCTATTTATATCCTATTAATGAATGCAGTCATTCTATAGCTGTCCTTTTCCTTCTGACTAATTTCACTCAGCATGATAGTCTCCATGTCCATCCATTTGCAGGTAAATTTCATAATTTCATCTTTTCTGACAGCTGCATAGTATTCCATAGTGTAGATGAACCACAGTTTCTTTAGCCAGTCCTCTGTTCTCGGGCATTTAGGTTGTTTCCAGATTCTAGCTATAGTGAATAGTGCAGGGATGAATAAAGAAGTACAGATAGTGTTTCTGCTATGTGTTTGGTTCGGTCTCTCCGGTATATTCCCAGGAGTGCTATTGCTGGATCAAATGGGAGCTCAATGTCTAGTTTTGGGAGGAATGCCCATATTGTTTTCCAAAAGGGCTTGACCAGTCGGCACTCCCACCAACAGTGGATGAGAGTCCCTTTTTTCCCCACATCCACGCCAGCACCTGTTGTTCTTGCTGTTTTGGATGTGTGCCAGTCTCTGTGGTGTGAGATGGTACCTCATTGTTGTTTTGATTTGCATCTCCCTGATGATTAAAGATGAAGAGCACTTTTCATATGCCTTTTGGCCATTCGAATTTCTTCTTTTTGGAAGCTTCTGTTCATTTCTTCTCCACATTTTTTGATGGGGTTGGCTGTTTTTTTTTTTTGAAGTGCTACCAGTGCCTGATATATCCTGGATATTAACCCCTTGTTAGATGGGTATTGGGTGAATGTCCTTTCCCACTCTGTGGATTGTCTTTGTATCTTGGTCACCGTTACTCATGGATATGATACTAGCTGAGAATTTGTCCTTTATGGGCTTTACTATGTTCCATTTCATTTTATCAAGAGATTTTATTATAAATAAGTGAAGTCCCCACAACTCATCAGAACCCACACAAGAGAGACACTGATCTTAAGACCAGCTCAGAGCAGCCAAGTTCGAGCCCAGGTAGGCAGTACTCAGAGGCAGAAGTCACCAGGCGTTCCTGGAGATGGAGCTGGGGTCCCCAGTCCCCTCTCTGACCTGTCTTGGAGGTCTGGTGGCCCCGCCCAAGAACTGGCTCTGGGTTCTAGGCCATGATGCAGAGGCTCAGACATGCAGGGGAGAGCTGCCATTTGGCTCTCCCCGAGTCCCAGCAAGCGGCCGCACTGTACATAAAACTAGTGGAACCAATCATGTTCAAGAATATATTACAATCTACAATGTATAAGAAAGGGAAATGAGAAGAAGAGAAAGAGAGGAGAGAGAGAAAGAGAGAAGGGAGATATGGAACCTGCCATGGAGGCAGGCTAGGGGAAGGGGAAAGAAGTTGAGGACATTGGTAATGGTAGATGGGCACGGATGGAGGGATGGGTGCTGGAACACTCCATAAACAAAACTCAAACATGAATATCTTGTTATTGTATATATAATGGTGGTTTAAAAATTTTTTGAAAAAGAAAATAAAAGTGAAAAAAAATAAGTGAAGTATGCTGTCAAATGTTTTCCCAACATCTACTTTTCATATATTGTCATATAGGCTTTGTCTTTCATTTCATTAATGTGGTATATTACTTTAATAGATTTACTTATGATAAACTCTGCTTACTGTTCTGGAATAAATCCACCTAAATATGATAATTAAATTCTAAATGTATTCTTGTGTTTGATCTGACAAAATTTTATTGAGCATTTTGCATCTACATACATCAGTGATATTGGTCTTTTGTTCTCTTTCTTTCTTTCTTTCTTTCTTTCTTTCTTTCTTTCTTTCTTTCTTTCTTTCTTTCTTCTCTTTCTTTCTTTTCTTTCTTCTTTCTTTCTTTCTTTCTTTCTTTCTTTCTTTCTTTCTTTCTTTCTCTTTCTTTCTTTCTTTCTTTCTTTCTTCCTTCCTTCCTTCCGTCCTTCCTTCCTTCCTTTCCTTCCTTCCTTCCCTTTCTTTCTTTCTTTCTTTCTTTCTTTTCTTTCTTTCTTTCTTTCTTTCTTTCTTCCCTTTCTATCATCTTTCTTTCCTTCCTTCTTTCTGACTTCCCCTTTCCTGTCTAAATTTAAATTTAGACTAATGCTGGCCTTATAAACCATGCTTGATAGAATTTCCTACTCCTTCAATTTTTTGGAAAAGTTTGAGAAGAAAGTATTAAATCATTTCTGTAAGTTTAGTAGAACTGACTACTAAATAAAACAGGGAGATAAAATAGAATTATTATTTAAAATGTTTTTTTTCCCTTTAAACCAAAAGGTAATGCATTCTTTGCTTAATCTCTATGGAAATATGAGGAATATAAAAATGAGAACAAAAGCCTCGATATCAACAACTGCTGTGATGATGAAATAATACAAAAATACTGCAGCAATTATAATAAAGATGATTTCCAATGCTTTTTTGGACACTCACTCTGCTCCATGCATTTTGCTAAGTATTTACATGCTTTTGTCTCACCTGCACCATTAAAAACACATTTTCAACACTCCTCACAAAGGACTGAGCCTGGAAAGATTAAATCAGTTTTTCAGGTAACTCTGTTGGCATGTGGTTTACTCAAGTATCAATTCAGATATATAACTAAGTTAAATGCAAAAGTTGATACTGCATTACAGATATTGTCTGTCAAAAGGAGTCTTGAAAATACAAGGAAGGAAGCTTGAAATATCTCATGGAAAAAGGGGCTGCATATAGTATGACAAAATTAAGCTTGACAAATTTGGAGAGAAAAGGTTACAGCACATTGCTAGCAGGATATAATTTTGTGTATTTACCTATGAGAAACAGTATGATCTTTTGAAATTAAAATAGGAATATAACAGGATCCAGAGGTTTCAGTGCTCAATAGTCAAAGAATTCATAGATAAAAATGTGGAAAAAGGGTGCACTTCTACATGCATTAGAGTATCATTTTCAGTAGCCAAATTATGGAAACAACTTACATACCCAAGAAAAGAAATATGGATAGATAAGATAAAATATTAAATTAGCATACTTAAGCTTTTTAAAATTTAGTATTTGAAAAGGGGGATACATTTGCAAAGGAATACTACTTATCTATCAAAAAGAGACAATCTTACCATTTCTGACATAATGTATGGACTGTTAGGGATTATGTTAAGAGAAGTATGTCAGATGAAACACTACGATGCAAATACACTAATGTGTGAAAATGATGAAATAATGCATACAAACACATTAAATCCTTATACTCTAACAAGCAGAATATGATTGTCACTTGTCTTCCTGTTGTTCATTGATTTGATCAAGCAGGCACCAGTCATATTTCCATACCTCCTGTCACATACTAGTGTAGTCCAAGGGCATCTGCTTGCTCTAGGAACATGAAGAGCCTCAAACCATTCCTTCAGGTCATGGGAATGAGGTCTATAATTAATACTGATTTTTTGGCATATCAAATACAACACGGGTAGCTTTCAAGTCTCTGCCATGTGGATCAGAGAGAAATGGGAAGGTGATTGTATAAAATGTCTAAAGGGAGCTAACCATATAGTGATGAATGTACATTAGATTGTTGGCAATCACAACATAATTTTTATAGATTAGAAAGATTTATACACCAGAAATATATGCAACATTGTAAATTGATGTTTCTAAATTTTAAAAATGGAGTAAATAAAAATCAGTAAAGAAAAGTTCTTGCAAAAGTGTAGGCATCTATTCCAAAAGCTCTAGCAGTTTTATGTATGTATGTATGTATGTATGTATGTATGTGTATGTGTGTGTATGTGTGTATGTATGTGTATGTATGTGTATGTAAGTATGTATGTATTCAATTCTGTCAATATGCCATGCAATTAGAATGCTGTTTATGATCGGGTTTCAGTCACAAAATGTTCCAACACCTATCCCTCCACCAGGGCACATTTCCCACCACTAATGCACTAATATACCCCGTTGTCCTCCTGCCACCCCTTTTTTTCCACTCTCCAGCCTGTCTCTATGGCAGCCCCCTCCCCTATGGACATTACTGTTTGCAGTAGATAGGTTACCTGAGAGGTTACCATGTTTTTTTCCCTTAGCTATTCTGAACTCAGTTTTTATGCAGTGGTCATTTACTTCTTTCTTTGCCATAGTGGTCCCTTCCCTATCCCAAATGCTTTTTCCTCAAGAGGCTGGAAGCTTGCACTTACTTAATCAATAAATTTAAATGTGTACTAACTGATACTTCACAGGTGATGGCTTGCATCTGCAAGAACAGAACAGCTATTCTATTTACTTACTGCTCCTATAGTCTTGAGTTATTGAAACACCTGGTACGAAACACTAACTATACCTCCAATATTTACTAACTAAAATAGATTTTGGAGTTAAAGAAAATGTTTCTCAATAATCAATTAAATGTGTGGGCTTATTTTCTGTAAAGTCATAGTATGATCATGAGGCATATGATTTTATGAAGGGATTGGCATTCTTTAGGAAACTCCTTTGTTAAGTACTGGGTGCATTTTTCCCCCCAGTGAACATTTATAAAGTAAAAAATCTAATAACTAGAAACTTTGTGGCAGTCGAAGATCCACATATATTAGTAGAACACTTTTATATGAGAGGAACCTCACTGTTTGAGAAACTAATGTAAACAGAACAGAGTGCTCCTCTTTTCATAAGTTGCTTAAAGATATAAATAAATGACAAAAACTGGGATTGAAGCTTTAAGTATGATTACATGGGAAGATAACGCATTCCACAACTGTATGGGAAGTGCAACTTTTACAAATCCAGGAAACAAAAAGAAAATACCCAAAAAATATGGTATCTCAGTTGATGCTTAGATGTTGGTAGAAGAAAGTGGGATATGACAAGAATCTTAGAGAGAGTAGCAAAATGTATGAACACTCAAATCATAGATTTCAATAATTCATGCATTATTATCGCATTATTATTATATTTGAGGTCATAAACTATAGAACTAGATTCAAATACTTGTTTTGTCAATGCTAATTGCATTGTTTTGGGTAAGTCACCTGACCGGAATCTTTGTCTTACTCTTTTCCGTGATGAGAATACCTGTCATGATTTCTAGTAATTTTAAAGGAAGTTATTTATTTTCACCTAGCACCCAGCCTGACATTTGAAAGTGATAAAATTCATTTTTATTATATGCTTTAAAAAGTTTGATTACTTTTGATGTTATATATTTTTTCAAGTGTTACTACCTTTTTGAATATATTTTATTATACCACCATGAGATAAATAATTACAAAAATGTTCATGTTCCGGCTTCAGCCATACAGTGTTCCAGCACCCATCCCTCCACCAGTGTCCATTTCCCACCACCAATGTCCCTGATTCCCTTCCTCTCCCTAGCCTGCCTCTATGGCAGGCTCTTTATCTCTTTTCTCTCTTACTCTTTCTCTCTCTCTCTTCCCTTTCTTCCCTCTCTTACATATTGTGGATTGTAATACATATATATACATATATATATATATATATATATATATATATACTTAGAGGTTATCATGTGTATCTTTTTGCCTGTATTTAATGCTTAGTTCTATTGCTATAATTTTTGGCTATAAGAAAATATCCATCAACTAACATTTATTAAGGCATGATCACTTGATCACTTGAATCCCGTTATTCATCAATTTGCTCGAGCGGGCGCCAGTAACATTTCCATTGGACCCTATCTCGTGCCAATGTAGCCCAATGGCATCTGGTTGATTCAGGAATATGAAGAGCCTCAAGCCGTTCCTTCAGGGTCTTAACAAGGAAGTCTGACCATCTTGTAGGTGGGCGGCCACGTGATCTTTTGACATCCCGTGGGATCCAGTCGGTAATGGCTCTAGTCCAGCAGTTGTCTCCAAATTGCATTACATGTCCAGCCCATCTGATTTTCGATGCCTTGGCAAACGAGACAGCGTCCCTGATTCTGGAATAGCGACGGAGGTCAGAACTCCGGATTCCTTCTCTCACTTGAGTGAGGCGTGATATTCCAAGCATAGCTCTTTCAGTTTCTCTCTGGGAGACCCGAATAGCATTCTCATCCTGCTTTCGTAGGGCCCAGGTCTCTGAGGCGTATGTTAATGCAGGGAGAATGGTGGAGTCAAAGAGATGTGCCTGGAGCCGGAGGTTCTTTGTCCTTTTAGGCATTTCTTCGATGCCTTTGAAGGCATTCCATGCCGCTCTCTTCCTCCTGCGCAGCTCAGGTTTTAGGTCGTTCATCATGTTGATTTCTCGACCTAGGTACACATAACTGCTGCATTCAGAGATGTTTGTTCCATTGAGAGAGAATGGGGCCTCTGGAACTAGTTCATTCTTCATGAACATAGTTTTCTTTTAGATTCAGCTGTAGACCTATCTTTCCACATTCTCGGTAAAAGTCAGCCAGCATTTGTGCCGCTTGGCTAATGTTTGGTGTTATTAGAACAATGTCATCAGAGAAGCAGAGGTGGTGTAGTTGCCGACCATCTATCTTCACTCCCATTCCTTCCCATTCTAATTGTTGCATGATGTTCTCGAGGGTGGCGCTGAAGAGTTTTGGTGAAATGGTATCACCCTGTCGAACCCCTCTTTTCACATTAATGATCACTTCTTTGTAGAATGGTGAAATCCTGGTGGTGAATCCGTAATACAGCTCACGAAGGATCTTGATGTATTGGGTTTGAACACCCTGTTTGGCTAGGGGCTTGAATGACTGCTTCAGTCTCCACAGAATCAAAGGCTTTCTGTAAATCAATGAACGTGAGACAGAGCGGCATCTTGTACTCCCTACAACCTCAATGAGCTTGGTTACAGTGTGGATATGGTCGACTGTGCTGAATCCTTTCCGGAAGCCTGCTTGCTCGCATGGTTGTCCTTCATCTAGTGTTCTGCTAATCCTGTTCAGGATGACTCGTGTAAACAGCTTGTAGATGACAGAAAACAGGCAGATGGGGCGATAGTTGCCGATGTCGTGAATGTCTCCCTTCTTGAACAGTAGAACTGTTCTGCTGGTTTTCCATTGGGAGGGCACCTTGCATTCGGATAGGTAGCGTGTGAAGAGCCGAGCTAGTGTATTGATGAGTACCGACGGCAGATTCTTCAGGTGTTCGGGTCTGACTTTGTCTGGGCCTGGTGCTGTTCCCTTCTTTTACCGACCATATGGCATGTCGGATTTCAGAAGGGAGAACGTTGGGTATGACATATCCATCCTGTGGAATTTGGTATGTGGGCAGGTGGATGTGGCTATCAAAGAGATTTGAGTAGAAGTCATGGATAATCTTCTCCATTGCCTTTCTTGAAGATGTGATAGATCCGTCAGGGCGTCGGAGGGCAGTCATCTTGGTCTTATAGTTGGCAAAGGACAGGTGGGCAGTGTGAATGCTTTTCCTGGCTTCTGCTGCATCTTCCAGTATTTCTGCTCTTCTGTCTTTGAGGTCTTCTTTTATCGCTTCTCTGCACTGTTTAGCAAGCTTGGATGTTAGCATTTGGTCTCCTGAGGCTCGCGCCTTGCCACGTTGGCGAATGAGCTCGAGAGTTTCGGAAGACAGGCGTCCTTTGTGTCTTTCTCTCTCTCAGCATTCTTCGCATAATCATGGAGGTGCTGAACCAGTCGGTTGTATTCTTCATCGATGTTGTCAATGATGGTATCTTCCCATGTTGCTGCAATGGTGCCAAAGAGTTCCCAGTTGGTGGTCGTTCTGGGAGTTCTTTTCTTAAACTTTGCAGCCTTTTCTCCCCATTGCGGGAAGTAGAATTTTGCACAAAGGAGATGGTGGTCTGATCCTGTTTGGAATTTGGGGACGACAGCTACATCGGTCAGACAAAACCGTGGATTGAAGATGATGTGGTCAATTTCATTGTGGAACTGTCCGCCAACAGATTCCCATGTCCAACGTTTCGCTTCAGCTTTCTGGAACTGTGAGTTCCCATGAATGGTCTTGGTGGACATGATGAACTCAGATAGTCTCTCACCCTGTTCGTTCCATTCTAGGCCATGGGTCCCGATGTGGAGTTCTTCAGCCGATCTTCTCGGTCCTATCTTGGCATTAAAATCACCGACTATGATCTTGTAGAATGTGTGATCTTTTTTTATAGAACTCCTCCAATTCCATGTAGAATTTCTCAATTTCATCTTCTTTGTATGTGGATGTTGGTGCGTAGACAATGAAGATAGAAATTGCTGGCAGTGGGCCACATCTCTTCAAGTGTAATCGTCCTATTCGGTTTGTAAGGCATTCAAATGAATTAATGTTTACGGCCATGTTCGTGGTTGAGAAGGACACCAATGCCACCGATGCCTCTTTCGTCGCATGTTCCAAGGAACAACTCTTCTCCGGTGTCAAATACAGCATGATGCAACTGACGCCTCCTCGTCTCAGTCAGACCAATGATGTCGTACTTGATCTACTTGTCGTACATGATAATAAATAAAATACCCTTTACTGTTGCATCAGAGCAATCATCTAGTAAGCTATGGTGAAATTTCTCCAGAGACATTATATGCATAATACATTAAAAAATTATGTTCTGAGAACACACAGAAAACAAATTTTCACCATGGTAGAATCATGTTATAAATCAATAAATAA
>JAJIBD010004543.1:0-79306 GCA_021461705.1 Cryptotis parvus | reverse complement strand
AAAGAAGACCTCAAAGTCAGAAGAGCAGAAATACTGGAAGATGCTATATTTATGTCATGCAAATAAATGCAGTCATTCTATATCTCTTTCCTTCTGACTAATTTCACTCAACATGATCCTTTCCATGTCCATCCATTTATAGGCAAATTTTATAACTTCATTTTTCCTATTAGCTGCATAGTATTCCATTGTGTAGATGTAACAAGTTTCTTTATCCAGTCATCAGTTCTCGGGCTTACTGGTGGTTTCCAGGTTCTGGCTATTGTGAATAGTGCTGCTATGAAAATCAAAGTGTGGATTGTGTTTCCGCTGTGTGTTTTTGGGTTCCCAGGGTATATTCCCAGGAGTGGTATGGCTGGGTCAAAAGGGAGCTCAATTTCTAATCTTTGGAGGAATGTCCATATTGTTTTCCAGAAAGGTTGTACAAGTCGATATTCCCACCAACAGTATATGAGAGTTCCCTTTTCCCCGCATCCACGCCAGCACTTGTTGCTTTTACCCTTTTGGATATGGGCCAGTCTCTGTGGTGTGAGGTGATATCTCATTGTTGTTTTGATTTGCATCTCTCTGATGATTAGTGATGATGAGCATTTTTTCATGTGCCTTTTGGCCATTCGAATTTCTTCCTTGTCAAAGTTTCTGTTCATCTCTTCTCCCCCATTTTTTTATGGGGTTGGCAGTTTTCTTCTTATATAGCTGTACCAATGCTGATATATCCTGGATATTAACCCCTTATCAGATGGGTATTGGGTGAATATTCTTTCCCATTCTGTGGACTGCCTTTGCATCTTAGTCACTGTTTCTTTTGAGGTGCAGAAGCTCTTTAGTTTCATGTAGTCCCATACATTTGTTTTCTTCTAGTTGCTTTGTTAATAGTGTTTCACCTTTGAAGATGTCTTTAGCTTCAATGTCGTGGAGGGTTTTTCCTATATTTTCTTCAATGTACTTTTATGGATTGAGGTCTGATATTGAGATCTTTAATCCATTTTGATCTGATTTTTGTGCAAAGTGTTAGACACAGGTCCAAATTCATTTTTTTACATGTAGCTGTCCAGTTTTCCCAGCACCACTTGTTGAAGAGGCTTTCCTTACTCCAGTTTGGACTCTTTGCACCTTTATCAAAGATTAACTGATCATGTCTTTGAGGGTGGGTGTCAGGATACTCAACTCTATTCCATAGATCCACAGGTCTGTTTTTATTCCAGTACCATGCTGTTTTTATTACTGTTGCTTTGTAGTACAGTTTGAGGTTAGGAAAGGTGATGCCTCCCATCTTCTTTTTCCCAAGGATTGCTTTACCTATCCGTGGGGGTTTATTATTCCATATGAATTTCAGGAGTGTTTGGTCAATTTCTTTAAAGAATGTCATCGGTATCCTTATAGGAACCGCATTGAATCTATACAAAGCTCTAGGGAGTATTACCATCTTGACAATGTTAATTCTCCCCCATCCATGAGCAGGGAATGTGTTTCCATTTCCTCGTGTCCTCTTTTATTTCTTAAAGCAGTGTCTTGTAGCTCTCTTTTTATAGGTCCTTTACATACTTGGGTAAACTGATTCCTAGGTATTTGATTTTCTGTGGTATAATTGTGAATGGAATCGATTTCTTAATATCCCTTTCTTCTCTTTCGTTATTTGTGTATAGGAAAGCCACCGACTTTTGGGTATTGATTTTGTACTCTGCCACTGTACTATACATATCTATTGTTTCTAAGAGTTTTTGTGTAGAGAGTTTAGGGTTCTCTAAGTATAATATCATGTCATATGCAAATAATGATAACTTGATTTCTTCCTTGCCTAACTGGATGCCCTTAATGTCCTTTTCTTCTCTGATTGCTATGGCTAGTACTTCCAGTACTATATTGAATAAAAGAGGTGAGAGAGGGCAACCTTGTCGTGTTCCTGATCTTAAGGGGAAGGCTTTCAATTTTTCCCCCATTGAGAATGATACTCGCTGTGGGCTTTTGGTAGATGGCTTTGACTATCTTGAGGAAGCTTCCTTCAATTCCCATTTTCTGGAGGGTTTTAATCATGAATGGGTGCTGGATCTTGTCAAATGCTTTTTCTGCATCTATTGATAGGATCATATGGTTTTTATTTTTTCTCTTATTGATATGATGTATTATATTGATTGATTTGCAAATGTTGAACCATCCTTGCATTCCCGGAATGAATCCTAATTGGTCATGATGTATGATCTTTTTGATGAGTCTTTGGATTCTGTTTGCTAGTATTTTGTTGAAGATCTTAGCATCTGTGTTCATCAAGGAGATTGGTCTGAAATTTCCCTTCTTTGTGTTGTCTCTCGCTGCTTTGGGTATCAGGGTGATATGTGCCTCATAGAAGCTGTTTGGTAGTGTTTCTGTTTCTTCTATTTCCTGGAAGAGCTTGAACATGACAGGCAGTTGCTCCTCCTTAAAGGTTTGGTAGAATTCGCTAGTGAACCCATTTGGACCTGGGCTTTTGTGTTTGGGCAGACTTTTAATTACTGTTTCAATTTTCTCAATGTAGATAGGCTTATTCAGATATTGCTGGTCTTCTTGTTTCAGCCCTGGGAGGTTATAGGACTTCAGGAATTTATCCATTTCTTCTAGGTTCTTATGTTTCGTGGCATACAGGTTCTCAAAATAATCTTTGATGATCTTTTGGATTTCTGTCTTTTCTGTTGTGATGTCACCATTTTCATTTCTGATTCTGTTTATTTGGGTTCTCTCTTTCCCTGTCCTTACAAGTCTTGCCAGTGGCCTGTCGATCTTGTTTAATTTTTGAAAGAACCAGCTCTTGGTTTCATTAATCTTTTGGATTGTTTTTTTTGGTTTCCAACTCGTTGATTTCCTCCCCTAAGTTTTATTATTTCCTTCCTTCTTCCTGGGTTGGGCTTCTTTTGTTGGTCTTTTTCTATATATTTTAAGCGTGAGGTCAGGTTATTTATGTGGGCCCTTTCTTGTTTCCTGATGAATGCTTGCAGAGCTATGAACTTTCCTCTTAACACAGCTTTTGCTGTGTCCCACAAGTTCTGATAGTTGGTATCTTCATTGTCATTTGTTTCTAGGAATCTTTGGGTTTCCTGTTTGATTTCTTCTATGACCCATTTGTTGTTCAGCAGTGAGCTGTTCAGTTTCCAGGTGTTTGGTTTGACTCCCTGCTTCTGTGTATGGTTAACTACTATTTTCAATGCATCATGATCTGAAAAGATAGTTGACACAATTTCTATCTTTTTTATTTTGTTGAGGTATGCTTTGTGGCTCAGTATATGGTCTATCTTGGAGAATGTTCCATGTGCACTGGAAAAATGTGTATTCAGCTTTTTGGGGATGAAAAGCCCTGTATATATCAACCAGCTCTCTTTCTTCTATTTCTTCCTTCATGTCCAGTATTTCCCTGGTGAGTTTCAGCCTTGTCAATCTATCCATAGTTGATAAGGCAGTGTTGAAGTCTCTAACTATTATTGTGCTACTTTTAATGTCTTCTTTGAGGTCTATTAATAGTCGTTTTAAGTATTTTGCTGGCCCCTCGTTTGGCGCATATATGTTTAGTAGTGTGATATCTTCCTGGTATACATACCCCTTAATTATTAATAAATGGCCTTCATTGTCCCTTTTAACCTTTTTTCAGCCTGAAGTCTATATTGTCAGATACGAGTAAGGCCACACCTGCCTTTTGGAGGAGTTGTTTGCGTGGAGAATGGTCTTCCAGCCTTTGACTTTGAGTCTGTGTGTGCTCTGATTATTCAGATGTGTTTCTTGAAGGCAGCAGAATGTTGGATTCAGTTTTTAAATCCATTTTTGCCACCCTATGTCTCTTAATTGGTGCATTTAGACCGTTGACATTGAGAGATATTATTGTCATTGGATTTTGTGCCATCTTCCTGTTTAAATTTGTTGTGGTTTTGGGTTGTGTTATTTTAAAATAGACCCTTCAATCCTTCTTTTAAAGTTCATTTCGAGTCTATGAATTTCCTGAGTTGTTGTTTAACCGTGAAGTTGTGTATCTTTCCTTCACATCTGAAAGTAAGTCTAGCTGGGTAAAGAATTCTTGGTGAAGCCTGCAGTTCATTGAGTCTTTTCACAATATCCCACCATTGTTTTCGGGCTCGGAGTGTTTCATCTGAGAAGTCTGCTGTAAATCTCAGGGATGCTCCTTTGTATGTGATTTCCTTCCTTGATCTTGCTGCTTTCAGTATTCTATCTCTGTCTATCATTTTTTCATTTTAATAAGAATGTGTCTTGGAGTATTCTTATTGGGTTTTTTTTTAGCTGGTATCCTATGGGCCTCCTGTATCTGGGAGCATGCTTTTTTTCAGTTCAGGGAACATCTCAGCGATGATGGCTTTGACAGTTTCTTCTTCATCAGGGTTTTCTTCTTGCCCTTCTGGGACCCCAATGATGCGTATGTTTTTCCTTTTTGGCTTCATCCCGATTTTCTCTGGTAGTCTGTCCATTGATTGTGAGTCTTTTCTCCATCTTCTGGTGTTGTTTACAGAATCTCTGAACCTTGTCTTCGAGATCACTAATTCTTTCTTCAGTAGCTGTTACTCTGCTTTGGAGGCCTTCCCCTGTGTTTTTCAGTTCACTTACCTCATTTTTAATATCTGTCATTTCTGCTTGTACTTTGGTCTGAAATTTACTCAATTCTACTCTCATGTCATCTTGTATTTTATTGACTTTGTATTCCATTGCTTCTTTGAGTTCCTTGTGAATCTGTAACAGTTCCTTCCAAAATCCCTTTTCAGAGAGGTTATATAGCTCATCGTTATTGCTTGACTCATCTGTATTAGTGACTTAAAACGTAGAGCTTAAAGGAATTCTGTGTTGCTTTAGCATAATGACTATCGTAGGTTGAAAATGTGTGTTCTGGGTGACTAGTCAATAGAGTTAGTAGGTACCTGAATTACTTTGCAGTTAGGGATGTATAGTAAAGAATGTAGGGGCAAATGCTCAGTAGTAGTTCAGGTAGATAGATATTACTTCGCTAGGGCGCACTAGCGTCTGCGCGGTTTTGAATTTTGGAGTGTCATTGGGTGGTTCTGGAGTCAGGGGTCGGGGTGGAGGTAGTCCAGTGGAAGATCCGAAAAAGCTGGGTGTGGCTTGGTCCCCTTCACAAAGTTCCAGCCCTTTATGCTGGAAAGGGGTGCCTCGGGGGGCGCCCGCCGAGGGAATGCTCCTGGTGGGGAGAATGGAGAGCTGCTGGGCATCGGGGTGGATGGTGTCAGGAGGGCGGTCCGAAGAAGATGGGTGTGGCTTGGTCCCCTTCACAAAGTTCCAGCCCTTTTTGCTGGAAAGGGGGTGCCTCGGGGGCTGCCCGCTGCGAGCGGGAGCTGCTGGGCATCAGCTCCAAGGCAGATCTTGACTTGGTGACATTAACATCTCAAAGGGCCTAGGTGAGGTCCTGAGAGAAATTACCTGAGGTATTTGACCTTAACTGCTCTCTGTTGGAGTGGTCAGTCTGTGCCGCAGGGATATAAAACTGTAGCCTGCTTGCTTTCACCATTCTTTTCTGTTGGCAGTCTCCTGCTTCCCTTTTCACTGTCTCCTCGCTGCAGGGCTTTAACATGTGGTGGCAGCCATCTTAGCCTACACATGACCGGGATCCAGCCAAGAACCCTAAATTCAGGGTTCTTCCTACTGCTGATTTGTATGCCAAAACCTGTGCAAGTAAAGCATTTTGAAACTTCTCTGGATTCTCACATCTTTCTCCGTCCACAGGCTGCTGATCCCCTAGGGCAGAAGGGGATCCCTGACCCTGCTCCTGGATTTTGTGTGAGGTGCCCCAGCGTTTCCCCACAGAGGTGGCCCATAAATCCAAAGGGATGGTTGTTGATTGAGAGTGATCAAAGAGAAGGAAACCAAGAGTTAAGGGAAACTAGTTTCAGGGGAGGGGGAGGAGGAGGGGCAGAATCAGGTCACAGTGGCATCCATGATATTCAAGGTGCATGGCTGATTCAAGCTGTTTGTTGTAATTTCCAACTTCACCTCCTCCATTTCAAGGTTTGCCACCTTTCACCACCTCATCCTTATCCACTTCATTTCCTGTGGAGACCCCCAGGGTCTCAGGTAACAAAGGGAGGTGGAGCTACATGGGGTAGTTCCCACTGGGCTTCACTTCCCCAAAATACCCCCTCATCTTCAGCCAATGGGTGCTTCTTCCTCATGTTGACCCTGTAACTCACCCTCCATGGGAATGGGCAGGTTACTGAGCTGGGCCCGGAGCTGCTGCTTTTGCTCTGGTTTTCAGGAGACACTAAAAGTAAGCAAAGTTGAGAAGAAATGAGGGAGGACCCATGAAGGCCTTCCATTCCCAGAGCTCAGGACCCATCTTTCACCTGGGCCTCCCTCAGCTCCTATTGGACAAGATGGAAATTAAACTTCTGCCTTATTTTCTCCTGCCCCAAGCTAGTTCAGGAGCTGTTTCTGCTGCAGCAGTTGCTGGTGCAGATGCTCCTTTCCATGGCTGGCTGCTGCTATGTGGCCAGGTGTTTCTGAAAGCAGTCATGTATTGCTATAGCAGGTTGAGACACTATTCCCAGTACTGGTGCAGAGACCATGTCTCCCTACCATGCTGTTCAGTCTGTGGGCATGATACTGGGGAGAGGACAGGCAGCAGGACAGCCTGAGCCTGAACACAGGAATGCTGGGTGAAAGAGTCCATGCCCCAGGAAGCAACCTGTGTCTGCACAAGCCCTGTTTCTCACTCCAGGATCTAAAGAATGGGACCTCCCCCTGCTCAGGTCTGTGCCTGCACAAGTTCCTCTGTTCTCACTCCAGGATCTAAGGGATGGGGCCTCCCTGGCTTCAGGTCCCTACCTCCTTCCCTGATGTCTAACTCCTAGGAATCTGCCCCCTGGCTTTAGGCTCCTGAGTCTCAGTGATGCTGGGTGAAGAGTGAGTGTATGGTGAAACTCAGACTTTTCAGCTCAAGGCTAGTCACACATTTTGACTCCCACCCCTGCCTCCGGTCACCCTTTCCTGCTACACCAGCCTTGATCCTGATGTCCAAGCCCTCACTGTCAAAATCTCCTCACATCACTGTTTCCCTTCCTCTGGGAGGAACCTGCCTTGGTTCTGCCTCTGGCCCTGGCCCCACAGCATCTCTCAGTCCCTCAGGAAGGACCTTCTCCCACTCCCGGCTGGGGCAAAGGCTACCTTCTGCTTTATCGACCAGAACCTGCTGCAGCATCCCACTTTGTCTGCCATCACTCTTTCACATGCTCTTCTCTCTGTAATATGGACCAGTCAGCCCTTTCCCAGCCCCCACTTGCTGGCCTACAGCCTCACTGCTTCCTCCATCACCCAAGTAAGGCTCTCTGCTATCTCTCTTGTCCTTGACCCCTGGTGATGAGGAAGGAAGAGGGGGGAAAAAAGATAAATCAGAACACCCAAATCAACCAAGCAGTGGGAAAAGCAAGAACAGACCAACGGGGAGCAAGAGCGACATGCAGTGGTAGGAATGCAGCTGGGCACTTGCAGAGCTGGCAAAGAGCATAGTGGTGGGGCAGCACTGTCCCCAGACACTTATCCAATGTGCCTCCTCAGTGAGCAGTGAAGGCGTCACACTGGCACCACAATGTATCCTCATCTAGATGAGGCAAAGATCAGGAAGGAAGAAAGGAGCGAGAAGGAGCCATGTCCAGTTGCTGGGCTGGGGGGTGGGAGAAGCCAAGATAGGTCTACCTCACTGCCCACCTCACTGTTGCAGGAGGAAACTAAGGCCATCCTGCAAAGGCGTGACCTGCAGCACCACACGCTTCCTTGCTGCAGGGTCCCCCATCCAAGGCAAGGCTCCATTCCATGTGCCTGGAATCCCCCAACAGGTCCAGGAGGATGGAGTAGACCCCAGCAGAGGTGAACCCACCCACACCCCACAACCTTCTGAATTTCAATATCCAAACTTCTGATAAAGGGGTTCACCTGAACAAAGGGGACTACAGTAGAAAGGTTTGTTTGAAAGGCCTCGATCTGAAAGGCCCTAAGCATACCATGTGACAGAGAAGAGATATGAGGAGTGAGGATCCTGTTTCGTGAGGTGGCCCATCATGCTGGTGGCTGAAGGACAATCCTTCCATCCTGTCCTCACTATGTCTCAAGGCCAGCCTTGCCTATTCAAGTCAAACTCTTGTGAACAGGTTGTAGCAGATCACCCCATATCAGACTGAGCAGTGCCCTGGTATGTGGGTAACCAGGAACAGGGTGTCTGAGGAAGCCCCCGCCCCAAATCCTTGTTCCAAAGACCTGAAAACTTGTGCCACGGCACTTGAGAAATGCTTCCCTGGGGAAGGACTTATTCCTTTGAGCAACCAGCAGCCTAGACAAAGGCGTTGTCATGGTCACTGTCTCTGCAGTCCTTGCATTGTTTCCCGGGGATGCAGTTGTTTTCCACCTCATATTTCCTGGGTTGTAGAAAAGAGAGCAAAACCTGCTTGTGTCTACATATTCACATCCCATTGACAAAGTCTTCCTACTTTTCTCTAGGAGAGGATCCTGACTCGACAAAGGCTTGAAGTCCTCCATGGCTATAAAATAAGGGGGGCCTCAAAGTAGGAGGGCTGGGCAGGGAGGCAGTTATGAAGATTTACTTGTTTCTCACTCTGAATTCTAAGACAAAACCAGGACTGGTTGTGGTAGAGAAGTGAGTTTGAGAGTCCTTGCAGATGGAGGGTGGGGTCACACCTCGGCCACACCTCAGTTAAAGCTCTGCCTCTTTCTGTCACAGCTGTCAAAAGCTAACCAAAGGAACCTGAATTTGACAGAGGTCAAGCCAGGCCACTAACCCTGTTAGTGTCATAGACTTTCCCTCAGGAGAAGCCTCCAAAATGGTGTGTCTCAAGACCCCACATTAACCTGTGGCATCCTCAGTTCTATGTGGAGGGTGTACTAAAGGGACAGACACCCTGCTCTGAAGTTCCGTATCTGGACTGTCCTGAACTCACTGCGAGAGCCCTGCCTGAGGCCAATGAAGGATAATGTGAGGGCAAATAAATGGTGAGAATGGAAAAGTCCCAGGAGACTGTGAAAGCCAGGAGCAAACCCAACTAATCCCCATCCAGGGGACGGAGAGTTACGAGGGCTCAGGAGCTCAGGCCAACTCCCATATCAAGGCACAGCACAGGGTCCTGCTTCCCCAACAGAAGGATCTCTGAGCACAGTTGGGAGTGGCCAAACAAAAAAGTTAGTGGAGACATGGTCAGTGCTGTTGGCACTCTGAAGTCCAAATATTGTCTTCACCCTGTTAAGGGACCCATGGTCTCCAGACATTCCCAACAACAGAACATAGGTACCACCAGGAGAAAATGAAAATGTGTGAATCTCCTGAGGTCTTGGAACATCAGCCTAAGGATGGACTCTAGGAAGGAATGAAGAATGCCAACGGGGTCAGTCCTTACTTCTCCCTCTACCTACATCATCTAGGGACTAGACTCCTCACCCCACACACAGATACACACATACCACATAGGTGGGAAAGGAAGATGGGTGATGGTTGACACCCAAATCCAAGTCTTTGCAGCCCTGAGTTCAAGGAGGTCCACTTACCAAGGGCAGTAGGAGGGGACAGGTCAGAAGAGGGGAGCCCTGGGGTCACCAGCCAAGAGTTCCTGGGTTTCCTTACAGGGTGAAGGCTTCTAGGGCAAGACTGGCTGAAGTCTTGGGCCAGGGTTGGAAGGGGTTAAGGGACTCATCCTGGGCAGCAGCCACACCCTCTGATCACTGGAGGGGTGCTATCCTAGAGCCTTGGGATTTTTGGGCTCTGGCTGGTAGCATTTTCCTCTTCTTTTCTTGGGTAATCATCAGGGAATGTCCATGGGGTTCGCTCCCCAAGGAACAGGCTTGCAGTGAGTGGGTGCTGCAAGAAGTAGGGTCCTGCTTTTATAGGGGGCTAGTAGGTAAGGTCCAGTTTCTCCAACCCACTGGTCTGTGAGAAATCTAGAATTCCCTCAAGTCCTGGTCCATACCTTGAGTCCAGAGGGTCAGTGATATCATAACAAAGGCTTCGCCTGCTCCTGCCCTTGGCCACAATAACCATGTGAGCCTGAAGGCCCCTACCCTGGACCCTCTGCCTCTGTTCACCCGCAACATGGAGCTCAGAATGCTAAGGCCAGAGTGTGGCTGCTGAACGTGTTGGCGGAAAGCAGGTCAAAGGATATGCTAAGGTCTGATGGATACTGCCTGTTGACAGTTACACAGGGTTTCCTGGCAGGCTGTGTCCTAAGAAAGATAGGATGCAGGCTTCCTTGGCAACACTGTATCCACGAAGAACTGTGGACCAAGTTATTTTAGGTCATTTCCCTGCATCACATCTCTTGTTGGCTGTAGCTAGTCAAAGATGGAGTCTAATGGATGCTGCCTGGGATGCAGACAGAAAACAGGTTTTTCCTGTGTTCTGTCTCTGTAAAGCAGAACCAGGTAAGATCTTGCCATCTTTGGCTAGTCAGGAAGGTTAAATTTGCAACCTGTTACACTTACTCTTATTTCTCACCTTACCTTGAGAGTACCCCAGGCTCAAGGCTCCCACCTGCTTATCTCCTTCTTATCTGCCTTCCTTACATTAATCATGTGGAATGCTTTTGTAGTGTAAAACTATGTACCCTTAACTTTAGCTAGTGTTGTTTGATGCGGTTGGATATATAAGAATTGGGGTCTTTGTGCAAACTGTCAGGGTCAAAATGAGAGCCCTGAACCTCTGAAAAAATAATAAAAACAATTATGATTGTTAAAAATTAATAAATAATCGTCCTGCTTAAGAAGTCTCATCTCTGCACCTCCAACTGATAGAGATATCTTTTACAGAATGTCCCCAGAGGGAATGAGTGTCCTTCCATGCACTGACCCTTCACGCCTCTCTATAGCTGGGTCCATGCTTTTTCTCCTTCCCACAGTTCACATTCAAGGATCCCCATCCTTAACCCCTGTACTACATCTCTGCCCCCACCAGATGTATAAAAAATACTGATAGGAATTTTGCAGGCACTGGCCCTGAATCTGAAGTATCAGCCCTGTCTCTGATGGCAGCCAGGACTTAGCTACCAGGGAAGAATGCTAGCACAGTGTTCTCACTGCATGTGGACTTTTTTTTTTTTTTTTGGGTCACATCTGGCGATGCTCAGGGGTTGCTTCTGGCTCTTTGCTCAGGAATGATTCCTGACGGTGCCCAGGGGACCATATGGGATACTGGGGATGGAACCTGGGTCGGCTGCGTCCAAGGCAAACACCCTCCCCTCTGTGCTATCGCTCTGGCCCCTACATGTGGACTTTCTAACATGAGGTCAGCCTAGCTACAATGACTGGAGTACAAGATTTTCATGTTAAAGGCCTGGATTTGATCCTTACGTTGCCTGGTCCCCTGAGCATGCCAGAAGCAACCCCAAAGCACCACGTTGGGAGAAGCACCTGGACACTGCTGGGTGGGATCCTAAAAACAAAACAAATTCCTCCAAATAAGGAAGGCTTTTGCCCCATGATACAGCAAGAAATACGAAATGGAATAAAGTCATAACTTTAGCAGTACCATTCCGAGATATATTTTGTAATAAGTAATATAATTAGTGCCTGCTAAGTGAGCAGGCATAGGGATGGCCTTGAGTGGGAAACAAGGGATTTTGGTGGCGGTAAGGGTACATTGGTGGTGGTGATGTAGGCAGGCAGACAAGACGGGGCCCTACATGGCAGTGAACTTTCGCCATTAGGCTGTCACCTTTTAGAACCAGGAATGAAGACCTGATAAGACCCATTAACCAACAATACTCTGAGGAAGCTTGGTCCACCTTCTTCCGCCCAGCCTACTGCTGGACCATCAACCTTTGATGGCCCAGCAGAAGATTCCAGAGCATTTCAACCCAAAAGGATAAAAAGCTCCCTTTAGAAATCAGTCGGGACTCGTTCTCTGCCTCTGGAACAGCCTGAGTTCTTCCTTGAGAGCATCACTTTCTTTCCTACTCCTTCCCTGTTGTAAAACCCTCCTTAATGAAATCTGTTTTACTTCACTGCTCTTTGACTCCTGAAAATTCTTTTTCTGAGAGAAAGACAAGAACTCTGAGGAAACCCTGGGTAAGGCCTAGGACTGACTTTCCTTTCCTGCAAAGAGCAATTCCTCGCTCCAGCCTGAGTCCGTGACTCCCGAGAACTTTCGGGTGGTGGGGATCAACTCCTGTGCCTAGAGATCAAGTGGACATCAGGTGTGGCTTGACGGCCACCTCATGGGGCTGGTAGAGCTCAGGCCCACACCGTGCAGGAGCTCATCGCAGACTTCATCAGTCCTTAGCCTGCCCAGCGGGTCCCAGGCGCAAAGGCGGCTGGGGAAAAAGTGACCATCTCTCTCCCCTTCCCACCTCACATAAGCCACCCACCTACATAAGTGGGACTGGTATAATATCGACTGCTTAAAACAACTGTACTGTGAACAACTTTGTAAATCACAGTGTTTAAAATTAATTTTAAAAATAGGAATGGGTCCACGTGCCTGACTGCCTCTCGTGTGCTCATGGGTAGGTTCTGAGAACTGTTTTAGCCTTTCTCCCACTCTCCAACTATCCTGGACCCTGAACCCTGTGTGTAGCTCCTGGAAGTCATTCCTGATCCTCAGGCACATCACTGAGGGAGCAGGGAGCAGGTGCAGCCTTAACTCTGTGTATCCTTCGTCCTGCTTGGTCACGAGTTTGGCAATAAATGAAAGTGAATCAACCTGCAGCTGATAACTATTTGGGGCAACATCTGAACCTTACAGGAAGTTCTGCTCATCATAATTCATGTCAAATCTCTTAATTTATTAAATGTTTTTAGCATGTGGCAGGATTGGTGGCTCCAATGCTGGATTTTGGTCAGGGAGAAATTCATTACACTATTCTACACTTTCATGCATTTGGAACAGTAACATTTCTAAAAGTAATTGAAAATGATAAGTAGTAAGTAATAGTAAGAAACCATACATAAATTTAACACATTAAAACCTGCACCCTAACTGAAAGGGTGAACTAGTGAAACACTGAGGTTTGAACACAGATATATTTCTTGACTCTTTGGTGAACTGTAACTTAAATCCTTCATTCTGTAAAAGAAAATCAGACATGTTATGACTTTAAAACACAAATACTTGTGATAGGAAGATAGCTTGAAGGGCTGGAGGATTGTCCCCTCCACGGCATGGCCATAATCACTGTCTCACACATGGCCCTGCCACAAGATATAAAGATGGGATTCCACTACTGCTATTTATATTATAGTACAGCATAATTTTTTTATTGGGGATAGAGGTCGTACAGAATTAAGGTGCCTGGCCTTACATGTTTCAAAAGCCATGTCGAACCCCAAGATCACATGGGGACCCCCCCCAACGATCAATGGGTAGAAGATCGAAATAGAAATTTTACCACAGGTCTGTGAGTGGCCATTACACACCCAAGAAGATCCCAACACTGTGGTCTCTGTGCATGCATATTCTTGACTTTACATAGTAGTTGGACCAAAAGTTACCCCGCCACAAAAATTCCAGTCCAATCTGACCTGGAAGAACACAGCACGTCCTTCTGGCAGTCTCTGAGTGGTTCCTGCAGCACCACCCTCCAACACTAAGAAGGATCCAGAATACCTCCATTGTGAGCCATCTCTGTTGTGAGATCCGATACTCCAGACTGATGCACACAGTACAGCTTGAGAGCCACTAAAGTAGATCCAGTTCCAAACATAAGCAAGTTAAGTAAATCTAGATGCCTCCCCAACACTTATTATACACCTTTATCAGCTATAAATCAATTTTCAGGTTTATGACACTGAAGTCATCTCATTCTTTGCAAATTATGAGAAAACCTGGTAAAAGTAAAATTTGGGGGAAATTTCAGCTGTTAATAACAACAAAACTTACTTTATCTCTAATGAAGGAAGTCAGGCTTTTACATTATTTTTATTTTTCCAAAATTAAATGCTTAAATTTTGACATGACTACAAGAGAATCCCATCCGCATGGCAGAGCCTGGCAAGCTAGCCAGGCTTGAGTAGCCTGGGTATTTGATATCCAAATATCAGTAACAATTATGGACCTCAATCCCATGACTTGATGGAATTGTTTGAGGCTCTTTATGTTCCTGGAGTGGGCTATCTTGCATGTGACAGGACGAATTGAGATGTTACTGGTGCCTGCTCGAGCTAATCGATGATCTCCACGAAGACAGTGACAGTGATTATCTACAGGGAGTATAAGAAATGTTTCCTACAGACCGGTGGACCTATGGAATAGAGTTGAGTATCCTGACACCCACCCTCAAAGACATGATCAGTTAATCTTTGATAAAGGTGCAAAGAGTCCAGACTGGAGTAAGGGAAAGCCTCTTCAACAAGTGGTGCTGGGAAAACTGGACAGCTACATGTAAAAAAATGAATTTGGACCTGTGTCTAACACCTTGCACAAAAATCAGTTCAAAATGGATTAAAGATCTCAATGTCAGACCTGAATCCATAAAGTACGTTGAAGAAAATATAGGAAAAACCCTCCACGACATCAATGCTAAAGACATCTTCAAAGGTGAAACACCATTAACAAAGCAACTAGAAGAAAATATAAATATATGGGACTACATGAAACTGAAGAGCTTCTGCACCTCGAAAGAAACAGTGACCAAGATAGAAAGACAGTCGACAGAATGGGAAAGAATATTCACCCAATACCCATCTGATAAGGGGTTAATATCCAGGATATATCAGGCACTGGTACAGCTATATAAGAAAAAAACAGCCAACCCCATTAGAAAATGGGGAGAGGAGATGAACAGAAACTTTGACAAGGAAGAAATCCGAATGGCCAAAAGGCATATGAAAAAATGCTCATCATCACTAATCATCAGAGAGATGCAAATCAAAACAACAATGAGATATCACCTCACACCACAGAGAATGGCCCATATCCAAAAGGGTAAAAGCAACAAGTGCTGGCGTGGATGTGGGGAAAAGGGGACTCTCATACACTGTTGGTGGGAATGTCGACTTGTACAACCTTTCTGGAAAGCAATATGGACATTCCTCCAAAGGCTAGAAATTGAGCTCCCCTTTGACCCAGCCATACCGCTCCTGGGAATATACCCTGGAAAGCCAAAAGCGCACAGCGGAAACACAATCCGCACTTTTATTTTCATAGCAGCACTGTTCACAATAGCCAAAACCTGGAAACAACCAGTATGCCCGAGAACTGAGGACTGGATAAAGAAACTGTGGTACATCTACACAATGGAATACTATGCAGCTGTCAGAAAAAAATGAAGTTATGAAATTTTGCTATACATGGATGGATATGGAAAGAATCATGTTGAGTGAAATTAGTCAGAAGGAAAGAGAGACATAGAATGACTGCATTTATTTGCATGACATAAATATACTAGGTGATCTTACCAAAAGTGGAAATTACCACAGCGTGTGGGAGTCAGAGGTTGTTTTAGATAGAGAAAGGAACATGAGTGAATAAATGTCTAAAGTTCTGATACTAACATAGAACTGAGCATTAAATACAGACAAAATAATGCAAGTGATGGCTTCTAAGTGTATGCGTAGTGCAACCCACAATGTGTGGGAGAAGGAGGAGAGAGAGAGGGAGAGGAGAGGGAGATAAAGAACCTGCCATTTAGGCGGGATGTGGGAGGGGGGAGGGAATTGGGGACATGGGTGGTGGCTGAGGGGCACTGGTGGAGGGCGGGGTGCTGGAACAGTATGTGACCGAAACCCCCCAAGCGTGAACAACGTTGTAATTGTATATCTCACGGTGGTATAATAAAATGTTAAATACAAAAAAAAAAGAAATGTTTCCTAACTATAAACCCTCTTTAATTATGTAATTATGTAAAAATGGTCTAGTAGGCTTTATAATTTATGGCAAAAGATGCAATTTGTTAATGTAAAATATTATCATAGTACAAAAGGTTTTATACTCCTCAAATCATAAACTGAAGTTTCTAGTATTCTGAACACTACAGTAACAATAGTTAATTTTCAAAAAGACTATCTGTCATTTGTAGCTTTGAATAAGAACTAAGAAAACTGGGACGGAGTGATAGCCCAGCAGGTAGGGCGTTTGCCTTGCATGCAGCTGGCCTGTGCCGGCCTGGGTTCGATCCCAGGCATCCCATATGGCCCCCTGAGCACTGCCAGGAGTAATTCCTGAGTGCAGAGCCAGGAGTAGCCCCTGAGCATTGCCGGTGTGACCCAAAAAAGAAAAAAAAAAAACTAAGAAAACTTCATGGAGTATAGGGGCTCCATAATCTACTCTTTAAATAAACTGTAACATACAATTATTTTACATGTGATATATAATTGTAAATTATTAAAGAAAAATACCTGAAGTATCCAGTCTTTTCTCATTAGGTAACAACACACATAGACAACTTTTCAACTCATACTCTGCTTAATTTTTATTTTCTGAAATTAATAGTCTATTTTGAGAAAAATACATCTTTTTGTTCCATACTACGCTTTAATCTGTTTTATGATACCAAAAAGAAACTAGACCCGATGAAATGCTGCAAATACTAAGATGAAAATCATTTGGAAAATGCAAACATATAAATGACACTGTTATTAATTTCCCATTATTACAACTTGAAAAAAAATAGTATAATCAAAAATAAGTAAAGATTTAAAAAATGAAAATCTTAGTCCTGAATACTGGCAAGAATCATGGACAATAAATATTTTTCCATTTGTTTTATTACAACAAAGTTTTTTAGAGAGCTTATCTAATGTCATCGGATTTTTAAATTTTATTTGAACTCAAAGATCTTAGAGCAGCACAACTTCAAGGAAATGCACTAATTAAGAAATGGCTTTACATGGCTGGGGAGAATCAACATTGTCAAAATGGTAATACTGCCTAGAGCTCTGTACAGATTCAATGCAGTCCCTATGAGGATACCGATGACATTCTTCAAAGAAATTGACCAAACGCTCCTGAAATTTGTATGGAACAATAAACCCCCAAGGATAGCTAAAGCAATCCTCGGGAAAAAAGAAGATGGGAGGCATCACCTTTCCCAACTTCAAACTGTACTGCAAGGCAGTAGTAATTAAAACAGCATGGTATTGGAATAAAAACAGATCTGTGGACCTATGGAATAGAATTGAGTATCCTGACACCCAACCTCAAACACATGATCATTTAATCTTTGACAAAGGTGCAATGAGTCTAAAGTGGAGTAAGGAAAGCCTCTTCAACAAGTGGTGTTGGGAAAACTGGGCAGCAACATGTAAAAAAATGAATTTGGACCTGTGTCTAACACCATGCACAAAAATCAGATCAAAATGGATTGAAGATCTCAATATCAGACTTGAATCCATAAAGTACATTGAAGAAAATATAGGAAAAACCCTCCACGACATTGAAGCTAAAGGCATCTTCAAAGGTGAAACATCACTAACAAAGCAACTAGAAGAAAAGATAAACATATGGGACTACATGAAACTCAAAAGCTTCTGCACCTCAAAAGAAACAGTGACTAAGTTACAAAAGCAGTCCACAGAATGGGAAAGAATATTCACCCAATACCCATCTGATAAGGGGTTAATATCCAGGATATATCAGGCACTGGTAGAACTTTACAAGAAGAAAACAAACAACCCCATCAAAAAATGGGGAGAAGAAATGAACAGAAACTTCAGCAAGGAAGAAATTCGAATGGCCAAAAAACATATGAAAAAATGCTCATCATCACTAATCATCAGAGAGATGCAAATCAAAACAACAATGAGATACCACTTTACACCACAGAGACTGGCACATATTCAAAAGAGCAAGAACAACAAGTGCTGGTGTGGATGTGGGGAAAAGGGGACACTCATCCATTGTTGGTGGGAATGCCGGCTGGTACAGCCTTTCTGGAAAACAATATGGACTTTCCTCCAAAGACTAGAAATTGAACTCCCATTTGACCCAGCTATACCATTCCTGGGAATCTACTCTGGGAAACCAAAAATACGCAGCGGAAACACCATCCCTACTTTTATGTTCATAGCAGCATTATTCACAATAGCCAGAATCTGGAAGCAACCAGAGTGCCCGAAAATCGATGACTGGATAAAGAAGCTTTGGTACATCTACACAATGGAATACTATGCAGCTGTTAGGAAAAATGAAGTTATAAAATTTGCCCCTAAATGGATGGACATGGAGAAGATTATGTTGAGCGAAATTAGCCAGGAGACAGATACAGAATGACTGCATTTATTTGCATGGCATAAATATATATGTACATATTATACCAATATCCAAGGTCAAGTGAAGCATATATCGGGAGGTCTTATCAAAGGTGGAAATTATCACAAACGTGTGGGAGTCAGAGTTTAGGTAAGACAGAAAATGGAACAGGGTGCTAATAATAGTCGAGGGTACTAATGCCAACCTAGAACTGAGCATTAAAGAGGCAAAAGGATTCACATGACAACCTTTTAATGTATGTTCTGTAATCCATAGTTTGGAAGGGAAGGAAAAGAGAAAGAGAGAGAAAGGCAAAGAAATAAAGAATTTGCCATGGAGCAGGGCTGGGGAAGGGGAGGGAACCGGGGATGTTGTTGGTGGGAGATGGGCACTGGTGGAGGGACGGGTGCTGAAACACTGTATGACCAAAACCCAAACATGAACTTTTTAATTGTATATCTTTTTATTTGTATGGAGATGGGCACTGGTGGAGGGGACGGGTGCTGAAACACTGTATGACCAAAACCCAAACATGAACTTTTTAATTGTATATCTTTTTATTTGTATTTCTCACGGTGGTATAATAAAATACTTAAAAAAAAAAAAAGAAATGGCTTTAGCTCACTGTTATTATATAGGACAGACAACAGGTTCTCAATGAATTTACTTCAGCACATCTTCTTACAACACAGCTCTGGAAAAACCACCTAACTTGAATATACAAATATTAGTGTAGAGAGAATATGGTCTAATGTAGGTATTAACACTTAACAGACTATGATAAACTGTAGATAATTCTGAATACTTTAGAAAAACAAGTTGTTCAAATATTCTATGATAGAGTTAAACCTATTATCATAAAAATACTAATAATTTTTCTTATTTTTGGTTATTGGGTAACGTCTGGTGGTGCTTAATGCCTTATATGCTGTATTATCTTTCTGGCTTCAAGTATTATTATTTTGGGGGATTGGGGCTGTACCTAGTGATGCTCAGGGGTTACTCCTGACTCTGCACTCAATCATTCCTGGCAGTGCTTGGGAGACTACAGGGTGCCAGAGAAGGAACCCAGGTTGACTGCTTGTAAGGCAAATACCCTATCTGCTATGTGCTTGATCCGGTCTGCTATTATTTAAGCAAATTTTTATCACTGTGTACAGATATGAAATTTTGAAATGTTCTCACAAAGATTCTATGGATCAGTCTTAACATACTCACTAAAAAGTATGACAAAATGAACACAACATTGAATATAATTTTTATTTGTTTGATTTGATCATTGTAGAATGTAATGGCTTCAAAGCAAACTCTATTATTTCAGCCACAACTAGTTAACATGATTCTGAAGAACAGTCTAATCTTTAATATCCAACCCTACAAGACACATCTATATAAATCCATGTACATATAGATTATTTTTCAATAACTCAGTATTTTCAACAAGTCTAGAATTTAAGTTCATATTCTTGCACACTTCAAAGTATGCATTCGATGGAGGGAATAACCGAGGAGATAAAAATGCATGCAATGACACTAAGAAGTAAATCTAACACTTGATATTTCAATGCAATGCAAAATGCACTGAATGACCAAAATAAAACAAGTGCCCATGTTATCATGAATAACTTATTTATTGTCTTAAATCAAACAGGCCCATGTTGCTTTATGTCTTCTGAGTCAGCTCTTTATAAACTCAAACTCCTTTTTATAATAAAACCCAAGATACTACAGTTCTTCTTGGCAATTAATAAGAGATGACAGAGTGCTCAAGGTAAGAATGTTCTTGATAAGTCAGAGTCACACAGCACTTCTTCTTGGGTAGAAGGTTCATAATCTCCTGCATTTTCAGCTAATTCAATATCTAACTCATCATTACTTTCTGCACTGTAGTCAACTTCTTCAAGGAATCGTGGTTCATCTTCATCCAAAACGTAAGTGGTAGGGCTGTAGCCAAAGCACACATAACATACAAGACAATTAGATTTTAATACCACATTGGATTAACTTGTTATATTAGCAGTTTGGATTAAGTTTAAATTAACTTTAAATATGTCATACAAATTAACAGGGTATTTGTTAACAGTTCAAAGAAACCTCCTTACACTGATAAGGGATGAAATGAAGTATTTTATTAATCACAAGTGTCAACACATATCACTCAATTATACATCTACAGAAACTTGGTAGACTCTCACCTGTTTGCTCTAAAAGATCTCATTAATTTGCAAATTATTAACAATTACTTTTTGATAGATGTAAATTAAGACTTTTTGGTGAGAATTACAGCAAGATATCTATATATACACAATGCATATATATACATATATGTATCACTAAGAACTAAGTATTTCACTAGGTTTTGGAATTAAAATTCACTTCACTTGGATTTAAAATTATATATATATATATATATATATATATATATATATATATATCACTTGTCTTCCTGTTGTTCATCGATTTGCTCGAGTGGGCACCAGTAACATCTCCACATGTGCTGGTGTAGCCCAAGGGCATTTGCTCACTCCCAGTATCACGAAGAGCCTCAAATCATTTGTATGAAAGTGGGCTCTAGCCCTGACCCGCCATCCCAATAGAGCTGCCAAGAAGCCAGAGGAACCCCCAGATCATGAAGGCCACCATTTTCAACATCCAGACTCCACAGCCATTAGAGCTCCACCCAAGAGAAAAGCCGATCTCAAGACCTGTGTATCAGAGTCCCACCAACAGCGAAATCTATTTCAAGCCCAGGTATGCTTGAACTTCTGACTCAGAGACACAGGGCAGAGCTGCTACCAGCTCTCTCTGTGCTCAGCTGATCATGATGCGTCGGGAGGGAAGGTAGGCTCTAGCCCTGGCCCGCCATCCCAATAGTCTCGCAAGAAGCCAGAGGAACCCCCACACCATGAGGACCGCCATTTTCAACATCCAGACTCCACAACTTGCCAGAGTTCCACCCAAGAGAAAACCTGATCTCTCCCCGGTTCATCAGTAAATGCACGAACTGAGAGCCTACTACCCAGAGTATACCACCCACACAATTGAGCCTGGCAAGCTACCCGTGTCGTATTTGATATGCCAAAAAACCAGTACCAATTATAGACCTCATTCCCATGACCTGAACAAATGGTTTGAGGCTCTTCATATATAATTATAATATATAATTATATTTATATAATTACATTAATTTATACCTGAAGTAATAAAACCCTTTTAGTTAAGTTATAAAGTTTAAGTTATAAAGTTAGTTAAGTTATAAAACACCTGGAAGTTCAAAACCCAATGTTAACTCAATAATAAAATGTGTATTTTAGAAAAATATTTAAAAGTGTTACTTCAGTAACTGCATATCAAGAAATGAGCAATTTTAACAAGCTTTTACAGGAACTGTTTCCTCTAGCAACTGTTTCCTCTACATGTAGACCACTTACTCTAAGTCCATAAAGTGATTATTTGCCATAAAAGACCACAGAATATTATATGGACTGTGACAGGGGGTTATCTGCACAGTGGTGGTCATCATGGCATGTTAACATTGTATCACTGTATCACTGTCTTCCTGTTCATCAATTTGCTCGAGCACGCACCAGTAACATCTCCATATGTCCTGTCTCATGCAAGTAGAGCCCAAGGGCACCTGCTTGCTCCAGGAACATAAAGAGCCTCAAACCATTCCATCAGGTCATGGAAATGAGGTCTATAATTGTTACTGGTATTTGGCATATCAAATACAACACGGGTAGCTTGCCAGGCTCTGCTGTGCGGGTAACATATTCTTGTAGTCATCTCTAAATCCAGCATTTATTGATGAACCGGGCTGTGATAGGCTGGTCTGCTGGGTGGAGTTCTGACGAGGGGGAAGTCCGATGTGGAAAATGGAGGCCCTTGTGGAGTGAATGTTAACATTGTACCTCTTAAAAAAAGAAACAATCACACTCTTGTGAAAGCAAATATGTCTTAAAAAAGAAAAAAAATGAAAAACTCATCACCCATTCTCAAATTCCATCAGTCAAAAATAATTAGAAAGCAAGAAAACTCTATGCACCAACAGTAAAATGACTCTACTTTCCTATGCAATACACAATAAGATATTTGCCTAAAATTATGAAGAACTTCTAAATATTTCACTAGGTAGCTTAGGTGGAATTAAAAGAATCTGTGCACCAGAGTCTATACAATTATATTTTTTATGTCTCTCCTCTTTAAAAGTAATCTAAGCATTTTCCATTTGGGAAAATTCATAAACACACATCAAACATTTCAAGATCGACATCTTGTGATCAAAACTAATTTCATAAACAATACATTTTCTTAAGTCCCACCTACTTTACAATGAAATCCCATAGCTGATGCAGTTAAAGCTATATAATTAGACAATAAAAAGGAGAAACACAAACTCACAACCTCTTTAAATGAGCATACAGGATACCATTCATTAGACAACTGAAAAAAATTATTGTAACAGATTCACTTGATCACTTGACTTCCCGTAGATCATTGATTACTCGAGCAGGCACCAGTAACATCTCAATATGTCCTGTCACATGAGAGATAGCCCAAGGGCATCTGCCCACTCCAGGACATAAAGAGCCTCAAACCATTCCATCAAATCATGGGAATGAGGTCTATAATTGTTACTGGTATTTGGCATGTCAAATACGACACGGGTAGCTTGCTGGGCTGGAGCCATAGCAAGGGGCTGGAGCCATAGCATAGCGGGTAGGGCATTTGCCTTGCTTGCCACCGATGTGGGCTTGATCCCCAGCATCCCATATTCTCCCCCGAGCACTGCCAGGAGTAGTTCCTGAGTGCGGAGCCAGGAGTAACTCCTGAGCAACACCGGGTGTGACCCAAAAAGGAAAATTGTAACAGATTATTAAATTTAATTCAGTTACCTAGAAGAAGGAAAAACCAAGTTAAAGAACTATGTTTCTAATTTTTTCTTTGAAAGCAAAACTCATATGGTAAATATGTTGTCCCCCCCCCCTGAATGTCTTTAATTTCTTCAGTAAAGAGAGAAATCAAAGCTATCTTGATGAGATATAACAAACTTTATCTTAAAAGCTCAGATACTGCACCATGAAGAGCAGCACTGAGATATCATGTGGTGGGTGGAGTGGAGGGCTTCTGGAGACTGTGACATTCCTAACACAGAAACAATTTCATACCATTCACTCATGCATATACAAGATTTAAGATTTCTGGTCTTTATAAAAAACATGAACAAAAAACTATGCTTTGCCTTTCATAATTACTATGAAATTATTCTTTCAGAAAGAACAATTCTTCACACCTTTCCATATTTTCAGTGTATCCCTCCCATAATACATGAGAAACTGACTAGCTGAACCAATGAAAAGAGAAGTGAATGGGCGGGAGCACAGCAGGTTGGGCATTTGCCTTGCACGTGGCCGACTGGGGTTTGATCCCCGGCATCCCATATGGTCCCCTGACCACTGCCAGGAATAATTCCTGAGAGCAGAGCCAGGAGTAACCCCTGAGCATTGCCGAGTGTGACCCAAAAAAGCAAAAAAAAAAAAAGTGAAGAAAGAGCAATAATCTAGTCTTGCAGAATGAAGTAAAAAATTATTCTAGAAATGCCAAGATAAGAGCTAACTGCTCAAAAGTCATGTACTATGTTCTATGGGGTCTAGACATAAAACTAGGGTCAGACAAACTGAGCCAGCAGTGCGTGGCCAGCCAGGGCAGTGCAGATGCCTTGTGCTTCCTGGCACCTGTCTCCTAAAAGGTGCATGAAGAGCACAGCACTCATACAGACCAACAGAATCAGACTGGCATATGCTCCAGTACACCCGTAGATCAGTCAATTTCATGACTTCAGCTCTGGATTACCATAGCCTCTTTATCCACCTGTCTGTTCTTGGGCACTAGGGTTATTTCCAGAGGTTTGGTTATTGTGAATAGTGATGCAATAAGCACATACGTGCAGATTTCTTTTTTGTATTGAGTTTTGGAATCCCTATATTCCCAGGACTGGAATTTGAGTCATTGAAAGCTTAATTTCTAGTCTTTTGAGGAATACCAGTATTTTCCAAAATGGGAGAACCAGCCGACATTCCCACTAGCAGTGAATGAGGGTCCTATTTCCCCTGCATCCATGCCAATACTGGTTGTTCTTATTTGTGATGTGTGCTAATCTCTATGGTGTGAGATGAATCTAATGGTTGTTCTGATTTGCATCTCCCTGATGATTAGTGATGGGGGTAAGAGCATTTTTTCACATACTTTTTGTCATTTGAATTTCTTCTTTGAGGAAGTTTCCTTTCATCCCTTTCCCACATTTTTTGATGGGGTTAGATACTGTTTTCTTGTCAAGTTCTACCAGTGCTTTATAGAACTTGAATAGTAACCCTTCCTCAGATGAGTGGTGAGCAAGTAATTTCTCCCAGTCTGTAGTCTGGTCTTTGTTTTCTTTGAGGTATAAAAGCTTTAAAATTTAATGTAGTCCCATTTATTTATGATTGCTTCCACTTGCTTGGTCAGTGATGTTTCATCTTTAAAGATGCCTCTTGTTTCAATGTCTTGGACTGAAATGAGTTAGAGGGAAAGGGACAGACAAGGAATAATAGCACTCTTTTGAGGGATATAAAGAAACATAGTAAATACACAAAGGCACTAAAAATGAAGGCCAGGAGGACTGGTCCTTTGTAGAAAGCTTACCACCATGGGGGCGGGTGATAAGATCAGAGAAGAGACCACCATGACAATGACTGTTCAAAATAATCTCTCTGAACAAAAACTGTGCTGAAAGGAGGTAAAATGATAGGCATGATACCCTTTCAGTAACAGTATCGCAAACTACAGTGCCTAAAAAGGAAAAAAAGAAAAAAAGGAAGAGTGCCTGCCAGGTAGGCAGGGGTGGGGAGGAAACTAGGCACACTGAGGGAGAGGACACCGCAAAGGGATTGGTGCTGGGATATTAGACAACTAAAACTCAATCATTAACAACTTTCAAATTTTGTATCAGTGGATTCAATCAATTTAAAAAAAAAAAAATCAAACAGAAATAAATAAAAAGAGTTAAGAACAGACTAGCATGAATGAAAACATTCCCAGCGGCCTCAGACCACATGGGGGCCATAATAAGGATCAACTTCTATAGGTGGAATATATATGTTAAGAAATTAATCATATATAATGGAGCTATAAAATATTAAACATTCTCCTCTTCTCCAATTTTGAAATTAAACTACATCTTTTAAGACAGTACAATAGAGATATTATGGATAAGGATTTCTAAAAGTTAAGGACAAAAGAAACAGTCCATTGCCCAAGTTATTGGCAATTTGTGACTAGCTAATCCTTATGTTGAAAAATCAGATCTAAGGTGAAATAAGTAAATAAACATAAGAGGATTGTTTAGGACCTATGTGATAAGAGATAAAAATCATCCACTAAATATCACAAAGTAAATTAACCACAAAACTACAAACTGTTCGTCTGAAAGACCACAGCCAGTCACACCAAATGCACATAAATGTATGGACACACACACACACACACACACACAAAGTTACAAAACAATTTTTTAAAAGTTTCTAAGTTATTTCAGCTTTACTGGAAAAAAATATGTTAATACTGGGGCTAGAGAGATAATTTGGGGGTTACTTCATGCAGATGTCCTAGTTTGATGGTGCTCCACTCCATATAGTCTCTCAAGCCCTTCCAAGAGTGATCCCTGAGCACAGAGCCAGGAATAACTTCTGAGCACTGCCAGGTATGAACCATCTCCCGTTCCTTGAAAGTAAAACTAAGATGCCTTTGGAAAACAGTGACAGCAACTAAATAACTACCCGCCAACCCCCACAACTGAATTTGATATTGCTCTATAAGCAACCTATATGAGGGGGTTGAATGATTAAAAGGTGAAGTTCCTAAATGATATAGGAGAGTTTCACAAAAAGAAACAAGTAAATTTTAGTTAATCTTGCACAGTCATTTGGTGTCAGTTTTCAGTTGTGTGGCTGACAGTAACAGGTACAGAACCAGTCCAGAGGCTCCGAACTCCCTTTAAGACTTTCTTCAAACTATCTCCCTTGCTCTGCTCTTAAGCAAGCTCAGCCAACCTTCTCTCTGCTCCTCTATCCTGCCAGGCTCTCTGCTCCTCCAACTCACTCCTGCCAGCCAGGCTGAGAACCCAGTCTCAACTGACTCAACTGTTTTTTCCAACTCTTATATATCCCCATAAATTGGATATTGGCCATCCCTTTAAGAGTTAAAGGCCATCCCTATTTCTATTTCTAGGTCAGACCTATTTCTAAAATCTTCCTGTTCTTTCATTATAAATTCTGTCTTCTAAATTGTTGGGTCCCTTCCCTTTAAGAGTCAGGTCTGGACCCAATTTTGGGTTCTATTGGGAATTACTTCATGGATAACCTTAAATAATTCATCTCTGAGTCTTGGTTCACATGGATACACAAGGGAGTAACAATACCGTCGACTCTGAGGATTCTCAGTATAATACTGTCTCTCTGAGATAACAAAACTTAACAGCAATTTATTAGAGCATGTGTTTTAGGTGTCCTAAACCCAACCCAGGTTTAGTGACTTCCAGAGAAAAGTTACAGGATTTAACGTAGTCAAAGTCACAACCACAACTCATTACAATGAAAGGATACAAAGCAAAATAAGAGAAAAGGTGCACAAAGGAGAGTCCAGAGGAAACCAAGGCCAAGCAAGGTCAGCTGCCAAGTGGCACAGGAGTCGTCAGAGCTTTCAGCAGTGTCAAAGGACTGGAGGCAAGAATTGGAGTTGAGAGCTGCCAAGTCTCCTGCAAGAATGGAGTTGAGATGTGACCCCTAGAGTGTGGCCCTAGGGCCAACCCGCAAATTCTGAAACTACACAGAGGCAGAGGTTAATAAACAAATCAGAAAACAAATGAGCAAGAGAATTTCAGGCAATTCATGGTCAGGGGGGAGGGACACATCAGCATTTCAACTAGACCCTGTAAGACCACCTACAAAAGGTAGAGGTCAAGGGCTAGAGTGATTACTCCAATGCAGTGGAATCACCTCAAGTCAGCTCTGCCCCACACTTCAGTGCAGTGTGATAAGTCCTACCCAAGGCCTGTCGGGGGCCAGACAATCTTTTGAAGAGTGACTTACTCTTCCTCATTCTGATCTGTTCCTATCTTGTAGTCTCAGACACTTCAGTGAGAAATGACTTACTTTTCTGGGGGGCTTCTGAAAATTTAATACATAAATGTCTATCAACACATGTGATCACCAAATTCATTCTACAGATAGATCTGCTAAGGCTATTTCCTTCTTCTGATATGCCTTAAAGTTTTCAGCACAATCAATCTGGCCTGAAGCTTGAGAGGCTGACATTAGTACCAATGCAGTTCCTTAAATCTCCTCAAGATAAGCATTTACTTAGCACTAAACAGAAGTGGCCCACTTTCAGCTATACACCTGTAATTTCTATTGATTGAGAAGTTTCTTCAATCATAGTCAAATTTCTCTACCTAGAAAATATTCTAATAGAAATTATAATTAATAATTCCCTAGTAACAATAGTGACTTTCAGAAAACCACATACAAATCAAAACCCCATAGCTATTATTTTAGATTAAGTTGGTTAAAATGTTAAACTTCACATTAAAAACCAAACATATTCTTAGCAGTAAGCTTTACTGTGTAGAAAGTGCTACCATATGGCCACAAATTATATAAATGGGTAGAGGTTTCCTCCTTGACCAAAGCTGAATCCAACTTCTCTGGGTCCTCTTTTTGGTCATCCCACGCATGGGTTCTGTCCTTAATGCACAGGGTCTGGCTGCTTGGTCCAGTTGTAGCAAGAATCCTGCTGGGTCACCCATCCTCAGTGCTTCTGTACTCTAGCCTTCTGTCAGCAAACATTCTATCAGGTCCGTTTAACAAAATCTCTCTTCCTCCTAATGCTTTCCTCTGAGAATTCTCCATCGACACTCCAATCCTTTGCACTTGGCTATAAAACCTTACTCATTCTTATTTACTGAGAGTTGAATAATTCTTTCCTGCGAAACTCCAGGAATCATCTTAAAGGGAAGGCTTCCATTCTTTACAAAGTGTTAATAATAACATTTTCTATAAAAGTATTGCTTTTCTCAGATGAAAAAGTTCCTATGTATTTGTAAGCAAATACTGGACTCAAGTGGGAAGAGTAGGATAACAGCTTGATATTTCTAGTGCTGACATTCTAACACTAATAGTCTAGACCACTTCACCACCACACTCAATCTCTCAGAATGCTGGTAAAACAAGGTGCAGTCTTAGACAAAGAATATGATATTAACTGGCTCACAAACTGTACTCAGATCGCCAAGCTTACTAGAAATGCACTCTCTCCCATAAGTAAAAAGAACCAATTAGACTGTTTTTAAAATATTAACACAAAACAACCAAAATTTTAAGTCTTCCTCTATTTTGAGCTACATTCATTTTAAGGTCAGTAAATAATTACCAGTTCATTAGAAACAAGTTCAAGCTCTGATTAAATTTTCTAATGTCCAGGCTACAGACAAAGTTAAAAAAATGCGTACTGGTACATTTTCCAACTCAAAAACAAGACTATTGAAAAAAAGTAACACATATAAGGCCGCAAATTGTTTAATTCCCTTTATTTGAAATATCCAGAGAAGGTAAAAAGAGACAGAGACAAAAAAGTATATTAATACTTGCCTGTGAATGGGAATGAATGTTTAATGGGTAACAGTCTTCAGAGAGTAATAAAAATGTTTTGGCACTAGATTAGGGTGACAGATGGCCACACAACACTGAGTGTGCTGAATGCCATTCAATGCATCATTTTTAAGTGGCTGACTTTATTCTGTATGGATTTCACCTCAAATTTAAAAGCAAAGACTCCAAATGCTGTTTGACATCAAGGCATCAATTAAAGGACCAGTAAAGTTCATAAGCAACTAACAAGAGCTGAGAAGAAACATGCCCAGTAACACAACGATATCTGTAAGCTTGAACACGGCATTCTCATCACTGAACACATCAGCCAGACAGAGACTGGGCAGGGAACAAGTCCAAAGGAGAAATTGAAGAGTGGAGAATCACAGATGTTCAGGGTTCTCAATTCTCCAAAGTCACACACTAATATTTCAACAGTGCACACAGAACATCCTACAGGATAGAACAAGTGTCGGATCACAAACCAAGCACCAACAGTGAAAGTCACACACTAATACTTCCACAGTGCACACAGAACATTCTACAGGCCAGAACATGTGTTGGATCCAAACCAAGCACTGGCAGTGAAAGTCAGACACTAATACTTCCACAGTGCACATGGGACATTCTACAGGATAAAACACATGTCGGATCACAAACCAAGCACAAGTAGTGAAAGCAGAAATCTTATCAGGTTCCTTGAAGAACACAAAGCTTAAAAGATAAAAATTAACCATTAGAGAAAAAAACTCTAGGAAAAACATTTGAAAACTAATTAGTAAATGAAATAAAATAGCAAACATTAGACTAGAAATAAATGATACAGAAATTAAGAAAATGCAAAACATTAATAAAGTCAAGAGCTATTCTTTTTACCAAAAAATAAATGACATTGTAACACTTTTAGTGAGACTCACCCAAAAAAAGGAAAGAAAATTAATGAATCATATCAGAAATGAAATGGGAGAATTTACATTAGATACCACAGAAGTACAAAAGATTATACAAAATTACTATGAACAACTTTATGTCACTAAACCACTGAAAAGAATGGACGGAATCTTAGAATCATGTTCCTCTGAAGACTGAATCTGGAAGAAATAGTTAACTTTACTAGACTAAATAGTATCACACTTCACTTGTATCACTTGTCTTCCCGTTGTTCATTGATTGGCTGGAGCGGGCACCAGTAACAACTCCATACGTCCCGTCACATGCTAGTGTAGCCCAAGGGCATCTGCTCATTCCAGAAACATGAAGAGCCTCACACCATTCCTTCAGGTCATGGAAATGAGGTCTATAATTGTTACTGGTTTTTGGCATTTCAAATACAACATGGGTAGCTTGCCAGGCTCTGCTGTGCAGGTGGGATACTCTTGTAGTAGCCTCTCATTTCATGCATTTATTGATGAACCACCGTGCGACCACAAAGCAGCCGTGCAATACAGGGAAAGATCAGCTTAACTGCTGAGTAGAGCTCTGACGAGCTGTGAAGTCCGGATATTGAAAATGGCAGCCCTCATGGTGTGGGGGGGTTCCTCTGGCTTCTTGCAAGTCTCTGTTGGGATGGTGGGCCAAGGCTAGAACCCACCTTCCTCCCAAGCACCTCATGATCAGCTGGGCACAGGGAGAGCCGGTGGCAGCTCTGCCCCATGTATCTGAATCTCTGGATCAGGCATACCTGGGCTTGAAACAGACTGCTGTAGGGTGGGACTCTGACGAGCATTTTCAACATCTGGGCTCCACAGCTCATCAGAGGTACACCCAGCAGAAAAACTAATCACAAACCCTGCTCATCAGAGTCCCATGATGAGCAGAGTCTCTGTTCACCAGAGACCCAGTGCTGGGTCATCCTACCCAACACTGGATACCAGGTATCAATGCAATTCCTATCAACATTCCAATGGCATTTCCCAAGACTAAATGTGTAGTCTCATAAAAGAATTTCATATCTATAAAATTCTTGAACAAAGTACTAGAAGAAAAAGGGGGAAGGGGAATCACAATAAAAATGGGAGGTGGGAAAGTATGAAAATAAATTTTTTTAAAAAACATACAAATGGCCAGAGGTATATGAATATATGCTCTGAATTATTATCAGGGAAATAATTAGTATTTATTATCAGGGAAATGCAAATCAAAACATTGAGAGATTATCTCACACCAGTGAGATTGGCACACATCACAAAGAATAAAAACAATCAATGTTAGTTTGGATGTAGGGCAAAAGGAACAACAATTCTCTGCTACCAAAAACTTTCATTCTACACAGCAACAATACCTGTCAAAAAAAGGGCAAAAAGGGAAACAAAAGGGAAAATATTCACACTGGAAAGGAAGAATCAAAATGGTCTCCATTTATAGAGGATTATGCAGAAACAAGACCCACTAGTAGATCTTAAGACAAAAAAATCCGATTTCAGTAAGATGCAGGACACAAACACCAGCTCTAGAGCCACTGAGGGTATAGATGGCCTTCCTGCACTGTGGGCACGGACGGCCTTCCTGCACGATGGACAAGGACAGCCTTCCTGCACAGTGGGCACGGACCGCCTTCCTGCACTGTGGGCATGGATGGCCTTCCTGCACGGTGGGCACGGAAAGCCTTCCTACACTATGGGCACAGATGGCCTTCCTGCAGTGGGCATGGACGGCTTTCTTGCACAGTGGGCACGGACAGCCTTCCTGCACTGTGGGCACGGACGGCCTTCCTGCACGGTGGGCACAGATGGCCTTCCTGAACGGTGGGCATGGATGGCCTTCCTGCACTGTGGGCACGGAAAGCCTTCCTACACTGTGGGCACGGACGGCCTTCCTGCAGAGTGGGCATGGACGGCCTTCCTGCACAGTGGGCACAGACAGCCTTCCTGCACAGTGGGCACGGACGGCCTTCCTGCAGAGTGGGCATGGACGGCCTTCCTGCACAGTGGGCACAGACGGCCTTCCTGCACAGTGGGCACGGACGGCCTTCCTGTACAGTGGGCACGGACGGCCTTCCTGCACAGTGGGCACGGACAGCCTTCCTGCACAGTGGGCACGGACAGCCTTCCTGCACTGTGGGTATGGATGGCCTTCCTGCACAGTGGGCACGGACAGCCTTCCTGCACTGTGGGTATGGATGGCCTTCCTGCAGTGGGCACGGACGGCCTTCCTGCACAGTGGGCACAGACGGCCTTCTTGCACAGTGGACACGGATGGCCTTCCTGCACAGTGGGCACGGACGGCCTTCCTGCAAAGTGGGCACAGAAGGCTTTCCTGCACAGTGGGCACGGACGACCTTCCTACACAGTGGGCGCGGACGGCCTTCCTGCACAGTGGGCATGGATGGCCTTCCTGCAGTGGGCACAGACGGCTTTCCTGCACAGTGGGCACGGGCGGCCTTCTGCACTGTGGGCAAGGACGGCCTTCCTGCACAGTGGGCACGGACGGCCTTCCTGCAGTGGGCACAGACGGCTTTCCTGCACAGTGGGCATGGACGGCTTTCCTGCACAGTGGGCACGGGCGGCCTTCTGCACTGTGGGCAAGGACGGCCTTCCTGCACAGTGGGCATGGACGGTTTTCCTGCACAGTGGGCACAGACGGCCTTCCTGCACAGTGGGCACGGACGGCTTTCCTGCACTGTGGGCACGGACGGCCTTCCTGCACTGTGGGCATAGATGGCCTTCCTCCCAGTAGCTGGCGAGAATGGCCGAATTTGGCAGGGAGCCAGCACATGCCCAGTCAGCCAGCCAGGTCAGGGCCAGCAAGTCCCCAGGGCACAATTCAAACCATGGTCACTGGTGAGTGAAGTGCTGGAATAGGATGAGCTGGAATCCCACACAAGGGACAAACAGACAAACTTAGCCTAGCCAACAGAGGGTGAGAGAAGTCTAGGAAGACCCCCAATTAAATCACATGTCCATGTGTTGTGTGAAGACCAGAACAACTTTCTCATTGATGATTACTGATCTGACATTAAAAAAAGACAATCAGTAAAATATGAAGAAAACCTGATGGGGGAAAAATAAACCAAAGAATTCATTCAAATAGATGAAGTTGAAGAATACAAAAAGCAAGTCTCAACAGCAGAATGAATGAAACTTAAAATCAAACAGCGACCACGAAGATACAGTGCACAGCTGCATCAGAGATAAAAAGTCAAGAGGAAACAGAATGAGAAACAAATGAGGAGTGTATATGGGAAATGACTGAAACTACGTGGATGAGAAATCCCGGGACCACAAAAATCCTAGAAGCAGAGAGTCAGAGGTGGGGGTAGGGGTGAGAGGGGCAGGATGAAGTAATAACATGTGAGACTAGCTCAATCTGAAGAGGGAGGTAGAAGCACTGGTCATGGGGCCTTAAGAGAGCTCACTGGAACAAACAAAACAGAACACCAAAGCACACTGGCACACAGTGGCAAAAAGCCAAAGACCAAGACAAGCAAAAGCCTCACACACCAGGGGCGAAATGGAAGAGTCACAGCAGATTTTTTTTCTAATGAAACTCTACAAACAAGAAATGAATGGAATGGCATATACAATCTATTAGATGTAAAGAGGATCTACCCTGCAAGGTTATCACTCAAAATAGGAGGGATAGAAACATTCTCAAACAACAGCTGAAAACATCTGTAGGACCTAAACAATCTGGCAGGGATACTGAATGGCCTCAGGCTGAAAGCAAAGACCTAATGGCAGAAACATCAATCTATCCATATATACCTGGCAACAAATTCATCCTTATCAATAATTTCTCAAGTGTCAATGGCTTGAACTCTTCCATTAAAAGTCACAGAGTGGCTGGATGCAGAAGGGGGAAAAATCCAAGCTTTTGTTGCTTAGAAGGCCACCTGAATGCTCACAGTGAAAGACTGCAAAACGGTTGTATAGACAAATGGGTGGCCTTCAAAAAAGAAGCATGGAAATTTCATTAACAGTATTGAAAATCACAGTACATCAACAGAGATCAAAAAATATTTTTTAAGTAGGGCCATTCATACTTGTACTGGACCAAATAAAATTCAAGCTAAAGAAAATAATGAGAGGGATGGACATTAGTATAGATTAAAGAAGACTGAAGACCTGAAGAGGACTTAAATGAAACTAATATTATTATTTCATTAACATGATTCATATTTCATTAATGATTATCAGTGATAATGTAACAGTAGAGTGATATTTTAACACTCCACTTTTTGTCACTTGAGAAATGAAGACAAAACATCAATAAAGAAAAAAAAACCCTAAATAGCTGAAAGAATAGGGTCTAATAGACATTTACAAGACATTCACCCCCTCAAAACCAAATACACAATCTTTTCCAGCACACATGAAATGTTCCCCAGAAATCATATCAAGTTCTCTTTTCAGATCACATCATAGTTAATACAAACATAAGTCAAAAAAATAAAATTTTGAAAAGCTCCAACATTTGGATATAGAACAAATTATTGTTATATAATAATAAGATCAAGGAGAAAATAAAGACAGACATGAAAGGGCTCTCTGAAATGACTGAGAATGGAAATATAAACTGAAAGAACCTCTGGGATACCAGAAATGCAGCACGAAGGTAAGTTCACAGCACTATAGACACACATCAGGCAAGAAAGCAAAAAGCTCAAACCAATGTGCTAATTTTATAGCTCAAGAGACTACAGAAAGAACAAATGGATCATAGAGTAGGTAAAAGGAAATAAGGCAAAGCAGAAATCACTGACATTGAAATCAGGAAAACAATACAAGGATCAATGAAACCAGAGCTGTTTTCTTTCAAAAGCTCTACCAGTTATACTGTTTCACCAGCCCTATTCCAACTAACATTTATCTTGTTTTAAAAAATAATAACCAGCCTGATTCTGAGGCAATATCTCATTATTTTAACTTCACTTCCCTGATGTTTAGTGTTGCTGAGCAAATTTTTTTTGTGAACTTGATCATTTATTTGTCTTCTTTGGAAAAAAATGTTTATTTCCTTTCAACTTTTATAATTTGGTTCTTTGTATTTCTCTGTTTTATAAGTTCTGTATAATGGAAATGTGGTTTGCAAATACTTTCTCCCACTCCACAGTTTGGCTTTTAATTTTTTTGATGTCTTCTGATGTGTGCAGGCATTTTAGTTTGATGTAGTCGCACTCATTTGTTACCTCTGCTTTTGATGAAGTTAGTTTATAACAAAAACTGCCAAGATCGTGTTAAAGATTTTATACCTTGTGTTTTTTTCCCTAGTTTTAGGGTTTCATATCTTACATTCAAGTCTGAGTTTAGTGTATGGTGGGGATAGGAGTACATAATCATTATATTGCATGTGGTTGTTCAGTTTTCTTAGCACCTTTGAGATTATCCTTTTTAATTTCCTACTTATTCTTGATTCTTTGTCAAAATTAAATTAACCATATAAGCATTGGTTTATTTGTGGACTCTATTCTGATCACAATATATGGAAATATATTTGCAAATTATAAAATATATATCAAAATATAAACTATATGTATCTGTGTCTGTTTTCTGAACCACTGCCATACCTTTTTGATCACTGTATCTCTGCAGTAGGGTTGGAAAAAAGTGTGATGTCCCTAGTTCTGATCATCATTCCCAAAATTACTTGGCTATTTGGGATCCTTTGCACTTTTGTACAAATTTTTTGGATTTTTTTTCCTGTTGCTATGAAAAGTGCTGCAACTGCGTTGTAGTGTATTATTCTCATCTGCAAAAGCTTTCCTGGTTGGATCCCCAGTCCTCAGTAGGAGTGACCCCTGAGAACAGTCAGGAGTAAGCCCTGAGCACCCCTGGGTGTGACCCAAGTCCCCAGCCTACCCCCTGCCAAAATGTTAGTGGGGATGTAAAGAAAAGAAAACTTTATACTGGAGAACATTACGGCAGTGAAATTCGCCAGAGAAAGCCAAGTATCATATAGTGTCATAAGTGAAACGTTAAAAACTCAAACTTATAGCATAAAGTAGATGAGTATTCAAAAACTGAGGAATGGGAAAATAGTTAAGGAATTTGTAAAATGTCCACCTTCAACTTCTAAGATGAATATACTTTGTGGAAGTATAACACAGTGACAATATGCTATCAATTTTTTATAATCCTTTTACTAAATTTTATTTTTTAGCTATCAACTATTTAAATGATCTGTGTAACACTACTGTATTATTGAACTTTGCTGAGTATAGAAAAACACATGAAAGGTTAGGTGCATGAAAGTTAACAGACATGTTAAAACACAATCTGGGAATCACTCACAATGTGTATATATATATATATATATATATATATATATATATAAATCATCAGACGGTATGCCTGAAATGTCATACAATTTCTCTTTGTGCAATCTATCTTAATAAAGCTACAAGAAAGAAAATAATTGATGAACTAACTTAAAAGAAGACTCTAAATATTAGTAAAAACACGAATATTCTTGATATTTATTTTCTTTATTGTTTAGCAAGCTCTATGAAAATAATTCAGGTGATCAAGGTCTAAATTATCACATTATACCGAATTAATATTCAAATAAGTTTTACTACACTTGAAAGCACGAAAATGACATATACATTTATACATAAATATAAAATCAAACCTAGAACTAAGTTAACAAATACAATGACAAGTATGTAACAACAAGAATAAATCATGAAGATTCTACAAAAAAATGGGAATATCAAAGATAAAGTGTTAAGACCTAACATTATGATTAAGATACTGAATTATCTCTATCTACATTTTACCAAATTTTATTTTCATTGAATTTTAGGAGCAAAGGGTATTTAGAGGAAGCGGGTAGGGCGTTTGCCTTGCACGCGCCGGCCCATGCCGGTCCGGGTTTGATCCCCAGCATCCCATATGGTCCCCCGAGCACCGCCAGGAGTAATTCCTGAGTGCAGAGCCAGGAGTAACCCCTGAGCATCGCCGGGTGTGACCCAAAAAGCAAAAAAAAAAAAACCCAAATTCTAAACTCACTGCTTCTATGATAAAAGTTATTTAACACTCAATTGCATGCATAGACATAAAAATTTCTTTTAAACTATGAACCCTGACTCCAAGTCCTCTTAAAAAAATATAAAGTTCATTTAAGTGTTGTACTGCACACTGCTTATTTGGGGTTAAAATTTAAGCCACTAAGAACACTAAAATAGCACTTGAGACATGACATTCCATTAAACTCACATTCCAACATCTTAAAATAATATCACAACTTGAAACAAAGATAGATGAACATTCACATTAACTCTAAAATAAGCAATCTATTTTCTGTTAAAATTTTAAAATTTGTTTTTCTTCTGAATAGGTCAATGAAATTTACAGTGTCAACAACAGAATGAAACAAATGCCTCACCTAGTTACTTTACAGTTTGATTCAATCAAGTCTGTTTCAAAGTCAAGCAGACTGGAGGGCAGATTATATTCCAAGGAGGAAGTCAGTCTTTTCAAACGCAAGAGACCAACACAGAATTTTGCCCCCATCTCTTCCAACTCCCGGAGTACCAATCTGCAAACCCTAAAAAGAAAACAATATTATCTATAAAGCTATGGAGTTTACTATCCTCTGGACTTATCTCATTAAGATTAACAAAAGGAATTTAAGAGTATGAATAAAATTAAACTCTGTATATAACTAGGACTCAATAAGCAAGTCTTAATGAGTATGCTAGATAAAAAATGGAAAATTCCTTAATGAAAGTAAATTCAAGGGCCAGAGCAATAGCCCAGCGGGTAGGGTGTTTGCCTTGCAGGTGGCCAGCCCATGCCGGCCAGGGTTCGATCCCCAGCATCCCATATGGTCCCCGAGCACTGCCAGGAGTAATTCCTGAGTGCAGAGCCAGGAGAAACCCCTGAGCATTGCCGGGTGTGACCCAAAAAGCAAAAAAAAAAAAAAAGAAAGTAATTTCAAAATGTCCACTCTTATTGATCATCAACACAGTGGGAAGAAAATGCGAAATTTGGAGGTTGTACTCTTGGCGTTTACATGTGATAAAGTATTTTTAAGAGACCTTATTATTATTTCTTATAATCCACTACTTTTGTGCCAATGTTAAAGTATGAGAGCATTAAGGATAGGGCTTCAACATAGATATGTTTTTACACTGTAGGATCAAATAAATTAGCAAGTAAAAAAAAAGAGAGAGGGTAACTCTGCCAAGAATCACAATTAGTTAATGGTGAAATAAGCCTCTACATTTACACTCAAGAACGACCAATCAAAATTTTGTCTACAAAATCAAGCAGAGAAAATTTTACCGCTGCCCTTCTATGCGGGTCCCCCACCCCCACCTTTGAGGACTGAGGGGGCAGTCTGGGCTGCACTCATTGGTGCTCATGGACAACTACTGGCTCAGGAGTTGTCCCTGACAACTCCAGAGCTCAGGAGACCATTTTTGGTGTGGTGATTCCAACTAGGGTCAGCAGCATGCAAAGTAAATGCCATAAGTCCTGTAACTCTCTTCCATGATCTTTTTAAAGCAACAGTATCCCAATAAGCCAATTTAAGGTTTATTATAAGTTATATGTTAGTGAAGCAACATTCAACAGCCATTCCTAGGAGAACCAGACCTGTCCGGGATTCCCCATCCATTGCCTACCACACCTAGGAGGTGCGGGGCCAGAGCAATAGAACAGTGGGTAGGATGCTTGCTTGCCCTGCATGTGGCCAACCTGGGTTCTATCACCAGCACCACATGGCCCCCTGAGTTGCCACCTGGTGCCCTTGAGCAGAGTTCAGAGTAAGCTCTGAGCACAACCATGTATGGCCAAAAGACCCATTGCAAAAAATTTTTTTTAAAGATGTTAAAAACCAAACAAACATGCATAGAGACTTCTTAGGTGTCACTGCAGCTAGCTGTCTAATCATCCTGGAGGCCGCTGCGGCACCAGAACCTTTCTGCAAACTCCACCTCCCAAGGATTACGTGGGCCCGTGAATCATCACAGCTTCATCCCCTCCTTAAGGAACATTCCTGCACTTCTCATCAGTGTGACCTTTCACTCGCAGTTAACCTGGCTCCTAGTTTAGCTGTATGAGTCACCTTCCATGTCTGTCCCTCTAGCACTCACTGATCCCTGGACATGTGGCCAGAACCTTCTGGCAGGGTTGAGCAAGAACTCAAAAGACTGTACTGGTGTATATGACCCTCATCACATGGTCATACACACCAGGGCTGCAGGTCACGTCAGCTCTTGTTGGATTTTTACATTTTACCCCTAGGTGAAAACTTTACACCAACAAAAGCTGCAGATGAAGGCAAACACTGTAAAAAGCACTATAAAATTGCTCTCAAGGTCAAAATGGAACACATACTGAAACTGAACAGAACCCATAAAACAGATCCTATGAGTGCATGATACTGGAGAAAATGTTGAATTTGTCCATTTCCCAAATATATTAGCAAACGACTTTACTAAATCACTTTATTAAATAATACTTTCTTCATTTTTGTGCCTTTTGTTTGTTGCTTTGTGTTTTGTACCACATCTGGTAGTGCTCAGGGTGTAGTTCTAGCTCAGGCAATGATCCTTTATGATGGTTTGGAGTACCAGAGTGCAGTGCAAAGTATTTTAACATGGGTTGGCCACATATAATGCAAGCACCTACCTCCTAAACTCTTTCTGCTCTCATTTTGCTTTCTTGATTTATAAGCGTCAGAAAGAGAATGCTTATTTCTAAACTGGTTTATACAAATTGAAAATATGTCTATAGCTTGGCAGTAGGAAAAACCCTGAATTTAGAGTTCCCGGCTGGACCCCAGTCATGTGTGGGCCAAGATGGCTGCCACCACATGTTAAAGCCCTGCAGAGAGGAGACAGTGAAGAGGGAAGCAGGAGAGTGCCAACAGAAAAGAATGGTGAAAGCAAGCAGGCTACAGTTTTATATCCCTGCAGCACAGACTGACCACTCCAACAGAGAGCAGTTAGGGTCAAATACCCTCAGGTATCTCCCAGGACCTCACCTAGGCCCTTTTAGATGTTAATGTCACCAAGTCAAGATCTGCCTTGGAAGTGCCCCTGCAGGGTAGAGTAGAGGAGTTGCTTCTGAGATGAACTGTATCTCAGAATACAAAGGAAGCATCTGTACCAAAGAATATTCTACTGCCAGTTACATATTTCTCCAAGACTTCACAAGAATCTCATCTTTACTTCATGGTTGTTCTGTATTTTATCTGCCTTTGCGTTATCAAAGAGCCATGTTTGCTTGCTTAGAGGCAAACAGCATTTCTCTCTGGTCTAATTACTTAGAGATCCAATGTGGCCAGGCAAATATACCAGTAAGATCTAGCTAGTCCCACGATGATTGTGGCAACATGATAGAATATTTATACCAGCCAGTACAGAATACATGGTCAGATAAACTGCCACATTTAAACTGTCCTCCTCCTATCTACAAAGTGACCTGCAGGAGGCAAAACTTTGCCAGATTCTTGCGTCTTTCTCTGGCCACTGGCTGCCGATCCCCTGGGATAGAAGGGGATCCCTGACCCTGCTCCCGGATTTTGTGCGGGCGCCTCAGAAATGGTTTCCCGCACTAAGCTTAGCAATACATCTCTCTGTAAAGCTTTAAATAAACAGAACTATTAATTAAATCATGTAAGAGAGAAATGAGTATTAAGTATCCACTTTCTTTTCTTTTTTCTTTTTTTTTTTTTGCTGTTTGGGTCACACCTGACAATGCTCAGGGGGTTACTCCTGGCTCTGTACTCAGGAATTATTCCTGGTGATGCTTGGGAACTGAACCTGGGTTGGCCTTGTGCAAGGGAAACGCCCTACCTGCTGTACTATAGCTCCACCCCCAAACCCCCATTTTCATTTTTTTAAAGTTCATAGATTAAAACATTTTTATAAAACAAACCCAAATTATGTTTCAAAATATAGTCTGTATTTTATGCATTTTCCCTCTCATTTTCTAGCAGCAGGTGCCCAAGTGTGCGCTGCTTCCCCCTGAAGCCCGACCCCTGCGGTGCCCCCCAACCCTCAGCTGCTGCTGATGACCCCCGCCCCAGAAGCATCAGGCCTGGTGCCTTCCAGGGGTCTGGGGAGGGATCATGCTGGCAGGACTTGGAGGCGGAGATTTGGGCTCTTCCCCTTCCTCCACCTCCATGCCAGCTTCTCTGGAAGATAGACACACCCCAGACAGACACACAGCTCCTTGGCATGCGGCGGTGGCCGTGCAACATTCTTAGATAATACTGATTTTAAGATAAGGTCCATCCCAGGTTCTTTCACATTTATACACAGTATACAGTTCTAGACAGGTTCTAACTGATGCCCGTCATCCCATTAGCCTAGCGGGAAGCCAGAGCAACCCACACATCATAAGGTCAGTCATTCTCAACATCCAGTCTCCACAGTTCCTCAGAGCTCCATCCAAGCTTAAACCTGATCTTCCCCTATAAGTTTCATCAGTAAATGCTCGAGATGAGAGCTTTCTACTGATAGTATACCACCTACATGGCAGAGCCTGGCAAGCTACCCATGAATATTTGTTATGCCAAAAACTAGTAACAATTATGGACCTCAATTCCATGACCTGGAGAATGGTTTGAGGCTCTTCCTGTCCCTGGAGCAAGCAGATGCCCTTGGGTTACACTTGCTTGCGATAGGACGTATGAAGATGTTACTGGTGCCCGCTCGAGCAAATAGATGATGAACGGGAAGACAGTGATACAGTGATACAGTTCAAGCAGCACTATTTGTACTGCCAAAAACCCACAGCTTCACACTCCAAAGCTCATCTCTGTGACAGGAACCCACCAGTCCATCTACTCTGTGGCCCAAGTCTGGCATAGGATCCAGATGGTACCTGTCATGCTTGAGTACGAGGGGCCCCTGGGTCCCCAGGTCTCTGTCCTGGTTAACTCCAGCCATGCCATTGGTTTTACTGAACTGTGTGAGTGTAGGCTGGGAAGGTGGTACATAAGGAGCCGACTGTGACCTCGCCAGACTCTTGGACCTCTCAGTACCACGTCTGATGCCTATGACTCAACTTGGCCCAGTATGTTTTCCAGCTAACAAACAGCAACAGACTGCACTCACAAATCCCAACAAGCCAGATGGGCCCAGCCACCTACCGCCACCCAGTTTCAGGAAGGTGGAGCCTCCATGACAGTAGAGGGTTCCTGCCAGCTGCACTTGAGTGGCTGAGGTATATCTGATACTACTGCAGGTGTCAAGCCCAGTGAAACCTGGAGGCTTTCCTAGGGCACCCCATACAAATGTCCCCAAGGGCTGTGGGGAACCGAGTTTAAAATTTGGTGGTTACAGAGACTGGCATACATCCAAAACAGCACACACAAATAGTGCTGGCATAGATGTGGGAAGAAAGAGACTCTCATCCATTGTCGGTGGGGATGTTGACTGGACCAGCCATTTTGGAAAACAAAATGGACATTCCTCCAAAAACTAGATATTGAGCTACCATTTGACCCAGTCATATCATTCCTGGGAATATACCCTGGGGACCCAAAAACACACAACAGAAATACTACCTGCACTTCTATATTTATCACAGCACTATTCACAATAGCCAGAATCTGGAAAGAACCTGAATGCCAAAGAACAGAAGACTGGATAAAGAAACAATGGTACATCTGCACAATGTAATATTATGAAGCTGTCAAAAAAAATGAAGTCATGAAATTTGCATACAAATGAATGGACATGGAGATTACCATGCTGAGTGAAATTAGTCAGAAGGAAAGGACAGATATAGAATAACTGCATTCATTAATGGGATATAAATATATAACAGTGTTCTACTAATTATTGGGAACGATAATGCCAGACTAAAACTGAGCACTGAATGTAGGCAAGGGATATACATGATAACCCTTAAACGTATGTCGGCAAGCCACAATGTAAGAGAAAGAAGGGAGTGAATGAGAGAGAGACACAGAGAGAGAGAGAGACAGAGAGACAGAGACAGAGATAGAAACAGAAAGAAGAGGAAAAGTGCCTGCTATAGAGGCAGGCTGAGGGAGGGGGACATCTAGGGACACTGGTAGTGGGAAACATGCACTGGTGGAGGGAGGGGTGCTCTAACACTGTATGATTGAGACCCAATCATGAACAGCTTTGTAAATGTCTATCTCACAGTGATATAATAAAATTTCAAAATAAATAAAATTTGCTAAGTTTCTTTTTGCAATAAACCAAATTATCAAAAAAATTTTCAAAAATGAAATGGAAGCCCATCAAAGGAATCCAATATATATAAATATATATGTAAAAATATATATTTACATATTAAGAAAGCACTACTATTATAAATTATAGCTAAAAGAGCATCCGGGGCTGGAAGGAAGTACAGTGGGGTATTTGCCTTACAAGTGACTGACCTGGGTTTGATGAGTAACCCAGAGGTGCTCAGGAGTTACTACTGGTTTTGCACTCAGGGATCACTCCTGGTGGGCCCAGGACCACATGCCAGGATTGAACCCAGGTTTAACATGGCCAAAGCAAATGATCTACACGTTGTACTACTGCTCTGGACCCTGGAGAAATTTCTTCAACAAAAGTAATTCTCAAGATATCTTCCCATACCACACATGCATGGAATATGAAAACCTCAGCTGAGCTGTCCAGTAAACAATGACAAGGGGATAGGGTGAGATTAGTGAGAAGCTGTGTGTTGTCCATGCGGCTTGGCACTTGTTCCCACCATCACACAGACAGGAAGTCATAGTTGTTCCCACCGTCATACAGACAGGAAATCATAGCAGATCCCACCATCACATAGACAGGAAGTCATAGCTGATCCCACCATCACACAGACAGGAAGTCATAGTTGTACAAAATTTGGAGAGAATTCAAAGTACATCACACTTGTAAATAACAGTGTGCCATGATTAACAACAACAAAATAAGGAAAATTCACTCAAATTCTGAAGTTTCGTTAAATTCTACCCTAAAGGAACAAAAAATTTGAAAGCCAACTGAAAGTCAATATAATTTCCTTTCAATATTTTTCAACAGACCGAAAATGCCAATAGTTAGGTTCCCCATTAAAAAAAAATTTCATTAGTTATAACGTATTTACATTTTAAGAGGAATCATTACAATATTTAACTATGTGACATATATGAAACCTATTTACTCTTTCTTCATTCTAATAATTAAAACCAGAACAATATGAAAAATTTGTTCATGGTCAGAAAAAAAACAACTAAACTCTACCCCTTCTATGAAAATAAAACATGGTGGTATAATAAAATATTTAATAAAAAAAAACCCTAAACTCCAGATACGCTGTTTACTTATGAAAGGGTTAATTTATTGTATAAGTTAAGTTCTCAACTTTCAAAATTAAAAGAGTCACTTAAACTTTTATTGGCCTTAAACTTCAATTAAAATCACTTAAACTTTTATTGGTCTTTTATTTCTAAAGTAAAGCTTAACTGGTATTCCTTTCAAATAAAAGCTCAAGACACAAAAGACGAGTAGTTTTAGTAAAGAAAAAATCTAAGGATGGACAATGCATTTAAATCACAGGCACAAATGCAAAAATCCTATTAAAAACAATGTGTCCCGGGGCTGGAGCGATAGCCCAGCGGGTAGGGCATTTGCCTTGCACGTGGCAGGCCTGTGCCAGCCTGGGTTCGATCCCCAGCATCCCATATGGTCCCCTGAGCATTGCCAGGAGTAATTCCTGAGTGCAGAGCCAGGAGTAACCCCCTGAGCATCGCTGAGTGTGACCCAAAAAGCAAAAAAAAAAAAAAAAAAGTGTCCCAGAACCGAGTGATAGTACAGCATGTCAGATACTTGCAGGGCATGTGGCAACCTAGGTTCGATGCCTGGCACCCCATCTAGTCCCCAGACCACTATCAAGACTGATCCCTGAAAAAAGTGTCTATCTTTATAAGTCTGAAAATATACTTACAGCCAATAAATTTAGACTCTATTAATGACTAGTAAGTTGTTAATTACTAACTAGAATTTAAGTGGATTCCACTGTGTGTCTTAAAAACTACGAATGTAACTAGACTCCACAGAGATTGAATAAAAATCCCATACAAGGCATTTGGTTCAGGAAAGCTGCTCTTTAGACTGTCATGAGAACTGGACACGACTGAGGTGCCCTGAGCACACTGAGGGGAGCCTCATGGTCCTAGATGCTACTGCAAAGGCTCAAGAACAGAAAGCAGCAGGATGCACGCAACTTGGGAGCTCAAGCACTGGCCCAGAAGCTGCCCGTGCTGCCCACATGAGCCGAGTACCATCCTGGCAATTCTGCCTGGGAGCCCTGGGGTGGTACCTGAGGTGCACCCTCAGAAAGCACCACACAGAGTGAAGCCCTCAGAAGGACATCAGCCAGCCCACAATTAGTTGTGAGCTTCGTGCGCTGTGGGTGGTGAGGCAAGTGTACCTTCCTCCCTACTCCATCATCCTGGCAGTGCAATCAAGAGCCAAAGGGGAGGCGAAAAGACTGTGATTCCATTCCACCTCTACAAATCAGTGACCAAATACAACAGACGCATCATTTGGCAGAGACCTGAAGACTGCAGGTGCACATGGGAAAGGAAACCAGATTGTTTTTCAAGGCTGCAGGTCCCAAGTCGGTTTACCTTATACTTCCCCTGATCACAACCACACAAAGTGCTCTCCATGGTGTAGCTTCTCTGCACTCCGATCTCTCTCCAGACGACAACGCGTGCTGTGGACTCTTTAGATTTTTCCACCACAAAGCTACAACTGCTCATGCAAAACGCTGGTGCAATATTGCTTAGTATCTTTGGCAAAGTCTGCAAATTATAAGAATAAAATAAGATAAAGAGTTTAATTTAAAATACTTTAAGTTACTTAAAAATATATAAAACATGCTTGACATCATGAAGATACAAGTCATTTTAAATACTTCCCCAAGAGATATTTACACTGCAAATGCCCGCCACCTATAAATAAAGCTGAGAGAATCACAACCAAAATGGTCACAGTATTTTCTGTAACTTCCAATTATTCTTAATTTCACCAAAATGTGAAAACCTCATAGTATACACTGAGAAATTCTGGAAAAAAAAAGAAAGATTAGAGGGAGGCATAAGAATCAATACATAACAACTTAGACTACACATCTATGCTAATAACTGACACTGGTGCACATATTTAGACCAAAATACGCAGATCTTTAAGAGGAAGAGCCCAGAATTAGAACTGAAGGTATCTGTTAAAGTGACTATTAGTGGAGAAAAGAAATGATCATTTTATAATATTTTATTATACCACTATAAGATACACAATTACAAAGATGTTCATGTCCGGGTTTTGGTCATACATTGTTTCAGCACCCATCCCTCCACTAGTGCCCATTTCCCACCACCAATGTCTGATTCCCTTCCCTCTCCCCTAGCCTGCCTCTATAGAGAGTTCTTTAACTCTTCTCTCTTCTCTCTCTCTCTCTCCCTCTCTCTCCCTTCTCTTACGCACTGTGTGGATTGAGACACATACATTTAGAGGTTATCACGTGCATCTTTTTGCCTGTATTCAATACTCAGTTCTAGGCTGGCATTATCGCTTACAACAATTGTTAGCACACTGTTTCCCTTCTCTGTCAGAAACGATCATTTGCAAAGACTGGCACTGCACAGTCACTGAAAAACACTCACGATCAGTTTTCTTAAAATCAAGTCTAGCTAGCTTGAAAGTACTTAGAGCTAGTAAGAAAAACTGTAGATGAAAGAAAAACTTCAGTAAACTGAACTTTTAAACTCTTAGGAGGAGAAAACTTTTCGTAAGCCTCAAAACTCAAAAGCCACTTTGAAAGCATCAAAGACATAAAAGTTTAAAATTATTTTTATGCATGATGAAAGTTTTTCTAATGTATTTGTAACAGTATTTCTATTCTGAAAATAGTAAGATAAGCAAGAAAAAAGAAAGAAAAAATTATTTTACAAAAGTGATAAAAATTGTGCAGATATGAAAAGATATTCTCAATCTCTTGTAAAATTATACAGCTACACATTTTAAATGATCACTTTTTTCACCTAGCAAAGAAGAAAGCAGAACACAGGATGGATATGAAGAAATAAATATCTTTTCATTGTATTTTGGGAGATCATATTCATATATACTCTTTATGAAGGAAAGTTTGGTAATGCTGATAATGACCACTATGGGGATTTGCTTAATACACTTTTTTAAAAAATATTTTATTAAATCACCATGAGATATACAATTATAAAGATGTTCATATTTGGGTTTCAATAATACAGTGTTCCAGCACCCATCCCTCCACCAGTGCCCATATCTCACCACCAATGTCCCTGATTCCCTCCCCTCGCCTAGACTGTCTCTATGGCAGGTTCTTTATCTCTCTCGCTCTCTCTCGCTCTCTTTCTTCTCTTACACATTGTGGATTACAATACATACATTTAGAGGTTATCATCTGTATTTTTTTGCCTGAATTTAATGCTAGTTCTAGGTTGGTATCAGCATTTTTGACAATTATTAGTACACTGTTCCCTTCTCTCTATCTTACCTAATCACAGACTCCCACAAGTTTGTGGTAATTTCCACCTATGACAAGACCTCCCGATCCATGTTTCATCTGACCTTGGATATTGGTATCATTATATGTATATAATATATATATATATATATATATATATATATATATATATATATATATATATATATATGGTGCCCTTGGGCTCTACTTGCATGAGACAGGACATATGGAGATGTTACTGGTGCCCGCTTGAGCAAATCGATGATGAACGGGAAGACAGTGATAGTGATACAGTGATGTACATATATATATTTAAGTCATGCAAATAAATGCAGTTATTCTATATCTCTCTCTTTCCTTCTGATTAATTTCACTCAACATGATCTTTTCCATGTCCATCCATTTATAGGCAAATTTCATAACTTCATTTATCCTAACAGCTGCATAGTATTCCATTGTGTAGATGTACCAAAGTTTCTTTATCCAGTTATCAGTTCTCGGGCATACTGGTTGTTTCCAGATTCTGGCTATCGTGAACAGTGCTGCTATGAAAATAAAAGTGCAGATGGTATTTCCACTGTTTGTTTTTGGCTTCCCAGGGTATATTCCCAGGAGTGGTATGGCTGGGTCAAAAGGGAGCTCAATTTCTAGTCTTTGGAGGAATGCCCATATTGTTTTCCAGAAAGGTTGTACTAGTCGACATTCCCACCAACAATGGATGAGAGTCCCCTTTTCCCTGCATCCATGCCAGAACTTGTTCTTGCTCTTTTGGATATGTGCCAGTCTGTGGTGTAAGATGATATCTCATTGTTTTGATTTGAATCTCTCTAATGATTAAAAGATGATGACGCAAATTTTTCATATATCTTTTGGCCATTTGAATTTCTTCCTTGTCAAAGTTTCTATTCATTTCTTCTCCCCATTTTTTGATGGGGTTGGCTGTTTTCTTCTTGTAAAGTTCTACCAGTGCCTGATATATCCTGGATATTTACCCCTTATCAGATGGGGGAATATTCTTTCCCATTCTGAGGACTATCTTTGTATCTTGGTCACTGTTTCTTTTGAGGTGCAGAAGCTTTCAAGTTTCATTTAGTCCCATATGTTAATCTTTTCTTCTAGTTGCTTTGTTAATGGTGTTTCACCTTTGAAGATGCCTTTAGCTTCATTGTCGTGAAGGGTTTTTCCTGTATTTTCTTCGACGTACTTTATGGATTCAGGTCTGATATTGAGATCTTTAATACATTTTGATCTGATTTTTGTGCATGGTGTTAGACAGGGTTCAAATTCAATTTTTTCATGTCGCTACCCAGTTTTCCCAGCACCACATACTGAAGAGGCTTTCCTTGCTCCATTTTGGACTCTTGCACCTTTATCAAAAAATTAAATGGTCATGTGTTTGAGGATAGGTTTCAGGATACTCAATTCTATTCCATAGGCCCACAGGTCTGTTTTTATTCCAATACCATGCTGTTTTAATTACTACTGCTTTGTAGTACAGTTTGAAGTTGGGAAAGGTTATGCCTCCCATCTTCTTTTTTCCAAGGATTGCTTTAGCTATCTGTGGGGGTTTATTATTCCAAACGAATTTCAGGAATGTTTGGTCAATTTCTTTGAAGAATATCATGTGTATCCTTATAGGGACTGCATTGAATCTGTACAAAATTCTAGGGAGTATTACCATTTTGACAATGTTGATTCTCCCATCCATGAGCAGGGAATTAGTTTCCATTTCCTCATGTCCTCTTGTAGCAGTGACTGTAGTTTTCTTTGTACAGGTCCTTTACATACTTGGTTAAGATGATTTCTAGGTATTTGATTTTCTGTGGCACAACTGTAAATGAAATAATTTTCTTAATATCCCTTTCTTTTCTTTCGTTATTGTATATAGGAAAGCCACTAACTTGGGTGTTTTTTGAACCCTGCCATTCTAAGTATCTATTGTTTCTAGGAGTTTTTTGGTAGAGAGTTTAGGGTTCTCTAGGTATAATATCATGTCATCTGCGAAGAATGATAGCTTAATTGTTCCCTTGCCTATATGGATGCCTTTTATTTCCTATTCTTCTCTGATTGCTATGGCAAGTACTTCCAGTACTATATTGAATAAAAAGGTTAGAGTGGGCAACCTTCTCCAGTCCCTGATCTTAGGGTCAACGATTTCAATTTTTCCCCATTGAGAATGATACTTGCTGTGGGCTTTTGGTAATTGCTTTGACTATATTGAGGAAGGTTCCTTCAATTTCCATTTTTTGGAGGGTTTTAATATGAACGGGTGTTGGATCTTGTCAAATGCTTTCTCGCGTCTATTGATATGGTGATATGGTTTTTATTTTTTCTCTTATTGATATGATCCATTATGTTGCTTGACTTGCATATGTTGAACCATCCTTGCATTACCAAGATGAATCCTACTTGATCATGACGTATAATCTTTTGATGAGTCTTTAGATGATGTTTGCTAGTATTTTATTGAAGATCTTAGCATCTGTGTTCATGAAGGAGACTGGTCTGCAGTTTTCTTTCTTTGTGATGTCTCTCACTGCTTTGGGTGATATGTGCCTCGTAGAAGCTGTTTGGGAGTGTTTCTGTTTCTTCTATTTCCTGGAAGAGCTTGAAAAGGATTGGGAGTAGGTCTGCCTTAAAGGTTTGGTAGAGTTCACTAGCGAATCCTTCTGACCTGGGCTTTTGTTTTTGGGCAGACTTTTAATTACTGTTTCAATTTCCTCGATGGTGATAGGCTTATGCAGGTATTGGAGGTCTTCTTGTTTCAGCTGTGGGAGGTTATAGGACTTCAAGAATTCATCCGTTTCAGCTGGGGGTACCTCTTCCCCTCTCTGACCAGCACAGAAGCCCTGGTGACCCAGCCCACAAACTGCCTCGGGGCTCTTGGCCATGATGCAGAGACTCAGACGCATGGGGGAGAGCTGCATCCTGCTCTCCCCTAGCTCAGCTGACCATGAGGCTCCCAGGAGGCAAGATGGGTTTTGGGTGATGGCCCATCATTTCTGTAGGGCCTCGGAAGCAGCCGGATGAGACTCTCTCACCATAATAGACACCATTATCATGGTCCAAACCTACAGCTCATCAGAAACCACGCAAGAGAGATGCTGATATCAAGACCAGCTCAGAAAAGCCGAGTTTGAGCCCATGTAGGCGGCTCTCCGGGGCTGAAGTGACCGGGTATTCCTGGATATGGAGCTGGGGGGTCCCCATTCCCCTCTCTGACCGGTCCCAGAGGCCTGGTGGCCCCACCCACAAACTGCCTCAGGGCTCTTGGCCATGATGCAGAGACTCAGAAGCAAGTGGGAGAGCTGCTATCTGGCTCTCCCCTAACTCAGCTGACCATGAGGCTCCCAGGAGGCAAGATGGGTTTTGGGAGTGGGCCCATCACCTCTGTAGGGCCTCGGAAGCAGCTGGATGAGACTCGCTCAGCATAATAGCCGCCATTTTTGTGGTCCGGACCCAGTACATCAAACTAGTGGAACCAATCATGTTCTAGAATATATTACAATCTACAATGTGTAAGAAAAGGAAGCAAGAAGGAGAGAAAGAGAAAGAGAGAAAGGAGATAAAAAAAAAACCTGCCAGAGTAATAGTACAGCAGGTAGAGCACTTGTCGTGGCATCCCACATGGTCCCTGAGCTTGCCAGGAGTGACCCAAGTGTAGAGTCTGGAATAAGTCCTGAGCACTACCAGGTGTAGCCAACAACCCTCCCCCAAAAAAAAATTCCTCAAAGGCTACAAATACTAATCAATGTAATTATTAAATGTCTGAGCTTATATAATGTAGCTATTCAATCAACAAAGCCTTATTTAATTACTATTAGGAAGACAAAGTCAACAAAGTCCAGAGTCCTCATCTAACTTTTCTCTCTCAGGAACAATGGTCTGCAATACTTATCACCATCAGAACATGCTACAAAACATTGAAGCTAAAGACATCATCAAAGGTGAAACACCATTAACGAAGCAACTAGAAGCAAGGATAAACATATGGGACTACATGAAACTAAAACGTTTCTGCACTTCAAAAGAAACAGTGACCAAGATACAAAGACAGACCACAGAATGAGAAAGAATATTCACCCAATACCCATCTGATAAGGGTTAATATCCAGGATATATCAGGCACTGGTAGAACTTGACAAGAAGAAAACAGCCAATCCCATCAAAAAATGGGGAGAAGAAATGAACAGAAACTTCGACAAGGAAGAAATTAGAATGGCCAAAAGGCATATGAAATAATGCTCATCATCACTAATCATCAGAGTCAAATCAAAACAACAATGAGATCATCTCACAGCACAGAGACTGGTGCATATCCAAAAGGGTAAGAACAACAAGTGCTGGCATGGATGCGGGGAAAAGGGGGACTCTCATCTATTGTTGGTGGGAATGTCGACTGGTACAGCCTTTCTGGAAAACAATATGGATATTCCTCCAAAGACTAGAAATTGAGCTCCCTTTTGACCCAGCCATACCACTCCTCGGGATATACCTTGGGAAGCCAAAAACACACAGCAGAAACACCATCTGCACTTTTTATTTTCATAGCAGCATTATTCACAATAGCCAGAATCTGGAGACAACCAGTATGCCCAAGAACTGATGACTGGATAATGAAACTTTGGTACATTTACACAATGAAAAACTATGCAGCTGTTAGGAAAAATGAAGTTATGAAATTTGCCTATAACTGGATGGACATTGAGAGGATCATGTTGAGTGAAATTAGTCAGAAGGAAAAAAACAGATATAGAATGTCTGCATTTCTTTGCATGACATAAATACACACACAGATACATATTCACTATCACTATCTTCCTGTTCATCATCTATTTGCTTGAGCGGGCACCAGTAATATCTCCATATGTCCTGTCTCATGCTAGTAGAGCCCAAGGGCATCTGCTTGCTCCAGGAACATAAAGAGCCTCAGACAAGTATATTAGGTCATGGGAATATATATATTAGGTCATGTTACCAGTATTTGGCATATCAAATATGACACGGGCAGCTTGCCAGGCTTACCGTGTGGGTGGCATACTCTTGTAGTCACCTCTAAATACAGCACTTACTGATGAACCACGCTGCCGCAAGGTGGCCACACAAGCCGGGCTGTGATAGACTCATCTGCTGCTGGGTGGAGTTCTGACGAGAGGGAAGTCCGATGTGGAAGATGGCGGTCCTCATGGAGTAGGGGGGTCATCTGGCTTGTTGGGAGGCCCTGCTGAGCCGTACTGAAAAAAAAACTGCTGCAGGGTGGGTGTCAATGACCCAGGTTGTGATAAACTCATCTGCTGCTGGGTGGAGTTCTGGGCGGATTGAAAAAAAAAAATGCTGCAAGGTGGGTGTCGACGATCCTGGGTGGAGTTCTGAGGAGAGGGAAGTCCGATGTGGAAGATGGCGGCCCTCATGGAGTGGGGGGGTGGGGGGTGTCGTCTGGCTTGTTGGGGAGGCCCTCGGGGGATTAAAAAAAACTTGGGGTGGGTGTGTCGGGTGTGTTTCATCTCTGCGGTGGGGTTCGCGGGGGAGTCGTGTGGAAGATGGTGGCCTGGGTGGGGGCGTCTGGCTTGTTGGGAGGCCCTGCTGGGCTGGAAGGGAAAAAAAAAAACTGCTGCAGGGTGGGTGTCGATGATCCGGGCTGTGATAGACTCATCTGCTGCTGGGTGTAGCTCTGAAGAGAGGGAAGTCCGATGTGGAAGATGGCGGCCTTCATGGAGTGTGTGTGTGTGTGTGGGGGGCATCTGGCTTGTTGGGAGGCCCTGCTGGGGTGGCGGGCTAGGGCTAGAACCCGCCATCCCTCCCGGGCGCCTCGTGAGCGGCTGGGCACAGGGGGAGCAAGTAGTAGCTCTGCCCCATGTCTGTAAGTCTCTGGATCAGCGTATCTGGGCCAGATTGAAAAAAAAAACTGCTGTAGGGTGGGTGTCAATGATCCCGGCTGTGATAGACTCATCTGCTGCTGGGTGGAGTTCTGAAGAGAGGGAAGTCCAATGTGGAAGATGGTGGCCCTCATGGAGTGGGGGGGTCGTCTGGCTTGTTGGGAGGCCCTGGGCGGATTGAGAAAAAAAAAAACTGCTGCAGGGTGGGTGCCGATGATCTGGGCTGTGATAGACTCATCTGCTGCTGGGTGGAGTTCTGATGAGAGGGAACTCCAATGTGGAAGATGGCGGCCCTCATGGGGGGGGGGGTGGTCGTCTGGCTTGTTGGGAGGCCCTGCTGGGGTAGCGGGCCAGGGCTAGAACCTGCCATCCCTCCCGGGCACCTCGTGAGCGGCTATACATATTATGATACCAAAATACATATTATGTACAACAGATACATATTATGATACCAAAATTCAAGGTCAGGCAAAATGTGGATCAGGAGGTCTTGTCAAAGGCGGAAATTACCACAAATGTGTGGGAATCAGAGGTTAGGTAAGACAGAGAAGGGAACAATGTGCTAATAATTGTTGAAAGGACTAATACCAACCTAGAACTGAGCATTAAATACAGGGAAAAGATACACATTATAACCTCTAAGTGTATGTATTACAATCCACAATATGTAAGAGAAGGAAGAGAGAAAGAGAGAGAGAGAGAGAGAGAGAGGGAGGGAGAAAGAGAGAAAAGAGATAAAGAACCTGCCATAGAGGCAGACTATGGAGTGGGAGGGAATCGGGGACATTGGTGGTGGAGGAATGGGTGCTGGAACACTGTGTGACTGAAACCCCCAAACATGAACAACTTTGTAATTATATATCTGTCACCCTAACTATATAACATAGTTTTTAAAAAAATCAGAATTATTTAAAAAATATCATTATGAGACTAATACTCAAGGCCAGGGAAAATGGACTAGGAATACTTATCAGTGGTTGGAATCTACACAAGCATGTGTGGAGTGGAGGGTAGGCAAAATAGAGAAGGGATCAGTTTGACAATAGTTGGGAATAGTAATGCTATATTAGAACTGAATACTAAAAAGTAGTAAAGGGATATAGATGATAAACCCTCTGTATTACAAACCATAATGCGCAGAAGGAGAGCCGAGAGAGAGAAGAAAGCAGAGGAGCTGATCACAGCCTGGCTCATGTGGCTGCTTGTGGCTACGCCAGTTCATCAATAAATGCTCAAGTTTTGAGGTGATTACAAGATTATCCCACCTGCACGGCAGAGCCTGGCAAGCTACCCGTGTCGTATTTGACATGCCAAATACCAGTAACAATTATAGACCTCATTCCCATGACCTGATGGAATGGTTTGAGTCTCTTTATGTTCCTGGAGCGGGCAGATGCCCTTGGGCCATCTCGCATGTGTCAGGACATAATGAGATGTTACTGGTGCCCGCTCGAGTAATCGATGATCTACGGGAAGTCAAGTGATCAAGTGATGGTCATATAATAAAATATTAATTATAAAAAGAACATGCTTATAAGTTACTTTTTATTTAGCAAATAATAATGAAGGATTTTTCAGTTTGTTGAAATTAATTTTGAACTTGAGAAAAGTTACAAATTTATAGAATTTTTATACATCTCACTCAATAGCTCATAAGGCTATTTATGAAAACAGTAAATCATCTGAACAATACAAATACTGATTCTAGGCTATTAAACTACAGACCTAATTCATATTTATGCACTCTTCTCATACAGCTTCAGGACCCCATAAGAAATCTAATATCGCATATAGTTTTTATTTTTCTTTTGTTTCTATGTCTGTAAGTTGGTAAGGTAGTTCCTTAATCTTTTATCTTTCATCTCCGGACACCTTTGACCAGTGCTGGGAAGTTATTTCATCAATATGCTGTACATTTTTGGAGAGGGACCACACCCAGAGATGCTCAGGCTCTGCATTCAGTAAATAACCCTGGTAGAGCACAGGGGAACATATGGGGTATTGGGGATCAAACCCAGGTTGTCTGCATGCAAGGAAAACACACTACCTTTCTGGTCCCTATATGTTGTATATTTAAACGTTTTTTATGAAACACAAACTTTGTTCTAAAAGGACAAAGGAGTAATGTGTTTCGTCATCAGAAACAAAGATTTCTTTATAATTTACCATTTCCAAACCAGCTGCAAAAAAAAAAGTTTGATGTTGTGATAGTCAGAATATCAACTCACTAAGATGTTCAGTTCTTAATCCCCCAGGCGTACACAGCCACAAGGACTAAGTGGAGGAACAGGAGATGGGGATTATTGCAGTGGGTCCAATGCCATCGAAAGGGGGCCTCACGGGAAAGTGGAAGCCAGGACAGTGAGAGGAGGGAATGGAAGGATGGCAGCAGACCTCAGAGTGACAATTCCTTGCCAATGAGGAAATAAGGAGTTAAGATCGAAGGAGTTAAGGAGTGCAGGCAGCAGTAGAAGCAGGAGGGAAGGAAATAAGTACTACCTAGAGTTTTAAGCAATGTAGTCCTGTTCATGTCTTGAATTTCAGCCCAATGAGACCTACACATCAAACGGCTCATTTACAGAACTGTGAATACATTTTTATTGTTGAAGATAGTAACTATAGTAATGTATTATACCAGCAACAGGAACTAATACACATGGCCATAAAATTATGAGCCAGAAGAAGAAAATACTCATTAGTACATGGAGCTTTGGAGGGGTCCTAAACACAAGAATAAAGGTAATAAGAAATATTTGGTTATGAAACATTTCTGATGGGCAGGTATGAAGTACCTACTAACCCCTAGAAAAATACACATTAGGAAAAATATGTCACTTATTCTAATCACAGAATCATTTTTATTTTGTTTCAAAATAAAACTCAATATGCAAATTTGGGATGAGAGAATTGAAAAAATAAAGACATCAAGACAAAGATATCTGATTCCTGCTTTACCCTTCTCTTTTGGCAAAGTACCTTACATACCCGATCACTTGATCACTTGACTTCCCGTAGATCATCGATTACTAGAGTGGGCACCAGTAACATCTCATTATGTCCTGACACATGCGAGATGGCCCAAGGGCATCTGCCCGCTCCAGGAACATAAAGAGACTCAAACCATTCCATCAGGTCATGGGAATGAGGTATATAATTGTTACTGGTATTTGACATGTCAAATACGACACGGGTAGCTTGCCAGGTTCTGCCGTGCAGGTGGATTATCTTGTAGTCACCTCAAAACTTGAGCATTTACTGATGAACTGCGTGGTCGGAAGCAGCCACATGAGCCAGGCTGTGATCAGCTCCTCTGCTTTCTTCTCTCTCTCTTGCTCTCCTTCTGCGCATTATGGTTTGTAATACAGAGAGAGGGTTTATCATCTATGTCCCTTTATCTACTTTTAATATTCAGTTCTAATATAGCATTACTATTCCCAATGGGGGGCTGCCGTTTTTCACATCCAGACTTCTTTCTCGTCACAACTCCACCCAACAGACCAGACTATCACAGCCCGGATCATGAACACCCACCCTGCAGCAGTTTTTTATTCAATCCGGTCCAGGTATGCTGTACCAGAGACTCTCAGACATGGGGCAGAGCTGCTACTTGCCTGTGCCCAGCTGCTCATGAGGTGCCCAGGAGGCATGGCGGGTTCTAGCCCTGGCCTGCCACCCCAGCAGAGCCTCACAACAAGTCAGACGACCCCCCCGACTCCATGGGGGCGCCGCCTTTTCCACATCCAGACCTAGCGGCCACACAGTTCATCAATATATGCTTTATTTAGAGGTGACTACAAGAGTATGCCACCCGCACGCCAAGCCCGGCAAGCTGCTCGTGTCGTATTTGATATGCCAAATACCAGTAGCATTTATATTAGGTCATTCTCATGACCTAATATAATGGCTTGAGGCTCTTTATGTTCCTGGAGCAAGTGGATGCCTTTGGGTTCTACTAGCATGAGACAGGACATATGGAGATATTACTGGTGCCCGCTCTAGCAAATAGATGATCAACGGGAAGATAGTGATAGTGATTCCCAACTATTATTGTCAAACTGATCACTTCTCTATTTTGCCTACCCTCCACCCCACACACGCTTGTATAGATTCCAACCACTGATAAGTATGCCTGGTCCATTTTCCCTGGCCTTGAGTATTAGTCTCATACTGATATTTTTAAATAATTCTGATTATTTAAAAAAAAACTATGTTATATAGTTAGGGTGACAGCATGCCCTATATTTTAATATATAACATGCATTTTATATTATGTATTTAATAAAATCATCTACACAATATATGATATATAGTTTTATATAATATGTGTATAAATATATATCATATATTTATGTATTATCAATAATACACATAATACACATAATATATATTATATATTTATGCACATTACATTATAATATATTGTATAATAATCTAATGTTATGCTCTATGTTGTACTACATATATGATATATATTATATTATATATAATATAAACATCTTCCACATCCATACTTCCCTCTCGTCACAACTCCACCCAGCAGACCAGACTATCACAGCCCAGATCATCCACACCCACCCTGCAGCAGTTTTTTTTCAATCCAGCCCAGGTATGCTGAACCAGGGACTCTCAGGCATGGGGCAGAGCTGCTCCTTGCTCTCCCTGTGCCCAGCCGCTCATGAGGAGCCCGGGAGGCATGGCGGGTTCTAGCCCTGGCCTGCCACCCCAGCAGAGCCTCACAACAAGCCAGACAACACCCCCCACCCCCGACTCCATGGGGGCCGCCATCTTCCACATCCGGACTTCCCTCTTGTCACAACTCCACCCGCCGACCAGACTATCACAGCCTGGCCTGGTTCATCAATAAATGCTTTATTCAGAGGTGACTACAAGAGTATGCCACCCGCACGGCAAGCCTGGCAAGCTGCTCATGTCGTATTTGATATGCCAAATACCGGTAACATTTATATTAGGTCATTCCCATGACCTAATATAATGGCTTGAGGCTCTTTATGTTCCTGGAGCAAGCGGATGCCTTTGGGTTCTACTAGCATGAGACAGGACATATGGAGATATTACTGGTGCCTGCTCTAGCAAATAGATGATGAATGGGAAGATAGTGATAGTGATAGTGAATATAAACAATGTCATGATATAAAATATAGTACATCATATAGTATATATGATATATAACATTATGCTATATTATACCATGATTTATAGTATATTCATAATATATGATACATACTATATAACATAAAATTACATTATAATATATAAAACATAAATCATATATGATATATTATATTGTATATGATATATCATAACAACCATATGATAACTATGACATTATTATGTTATATATTATATCACTATATTATAGTGATAAATAATATATTATATATAACACTGGAGCTAACATTTTGTCATTTGCCATGATAGCAATAAGAGATAGCCTCAAACCTCAAATGTAGGCACCAATGACCCCTCTGATTTCATAATCAAAGAATAGAAATAAAACCCTATCGTAAGTGTGTGGGTATGGGTGTGGGTGTGGGTGTATGTGTGTGTATGTGTATTTGTGTGTGTGTGTGTGTGTGAGAGAGAGAGAGAGAGAGAGACTCATATTTTCTTTTCCACATAGTTGAGAGACAAGTGTATGTACCCATGTGTCAAAGAGAGACTGAGATTTTTCTTTGCCACACAGATTTACAGACTTAAGGTACATTCGAATGTTTCTTTTGTGTAATGTTACAAGATTGCATGAACTAAAGGTTACTCTCTAGGGCCAGCCACAGAAACGTAGAGACTGGAGCACAGGGTCTGCACACAAAAACCCAAGTTTGATCCAAGAACCATATGGACTCCCAAGCACTGTTGAGAGGAAGCCCTAGGCATAGCTAGCAAGTAGCCACCAAGTACAAGATTAGTCTAAACATTCCCGTGCTCCCCCAAAAGAGCTGCTTTCTAAAATACTCACAATTTGCTGAATAAACTCATAAAAGCTGAAGACAAGGCAAAACTAAGCGATGATTCTGCAAATTCTGTTTGACCAAGTTCAATGTTAAAGTCAGAGTCCCAATAATTCTATACATGAACTTCTATAAAGGATTTTTTTTAGTTTTTAAATTTTTTTTTTAACTTTTATTATGCCAGCCTGAGATATAGAATTACAAAGATGTTCATGACTGGGTTTCAGTCATACAGTGTTCCAGCACCTGATCCCTCCACCAGTGCCCATTTCCCACCATCAATGTCTCCTGATCCCCTCCCTCCTTCCCCAACCTCCCCACTTTGCTCTCACTCTGTCTCTGTCTTTCTGTCTCTCTGTCTCTCTCTCTCCCTCACTCTCTCACTGTGACTTGCCCTACATTTAGGGCTTATCATGTAAAACCCTTTGTGTACATTCAATGCTCAGTTCTAGTCTGGCGTTACCATTTCCCACAATTAGTAGAACACTGGTATATATTTATATCCCATTAATGAATGCAGTCATTCTATATCTGTCCTTTTCCTTCTGGTTAATTTCACTCAGCATGATAAGCTCCATGTCCATCCATTTGCAAGTAAATTTCAAGACTTCGTTTTTTCTGAAAGCTGCACAGTATTCCATTGTGTAGATGCATCATGGTTTCTTTAGCAAGCCTTCGTTCTGGGGCGCTCAGGTTGTTTCCAGATTCTGACTATAGTGACTAGTGCTGTGATGAATATAGAAGTGCAGATAGTGCTCCTGTTGTGTGTTTTTGGGTCCCCAGGGTATATTCCCAGGAGTGGTATTACTGGGTAGAATGGGAGTTCAATATCTTCCAAAAGGACTGCACCAGTTGGCACTCCCACCAATAGTGGATGAGAGTCCCTTTTTCCCTGCATCCACACCAGCACTGATTGTTCATGCTCTTTTGGATGTGTGAGAGTCTCTGTGGTGTGACATGATATCTCTTTGCTGTTTTTGATCTGCATCTCCCTGATGATTAATGATGAAGAGCACTTTTTCATATGCCTTTTGGCCATTTCTTTGTGGAAGTTTCTGTTCATTTCTTCTCCCTATTTTTTGATGGGCTTGGCTGTTTTCTTCACGTAAAGTTCCACCAGAGCCTGATATATCATGGATATTAAGACCTTATTAGATGGAGATTGGGTGAATACTCTATCCCAATATGTGGGCTGTCTCTGTATCTTGGTCACCATTTCTTTGGAGGTGCAGGAGCTTTTCAGTTTCATATTATCCCTTTTGTTTATCTTTGCTTCCATTTTCTTTGTCAGTGGTGTTTCGTCTTTGAAGATGCATTTAGCTTCGATGTCGTAGAGTGTTTTTCCTAGTTTTCTTCAATGTACCTTTTAGATTCATATCTGATGTTGAGATCTTTAATCAATTTTGATCTGACTTTTGTGCATGGCATTAGAAAGTCTAAATTTATTTTTTACATGTAACTGTGCAGTTTTACAAGTACCACCTGTTGAAGAGGCTTTCTTTGTTCCATTTAATATTTTTCACTCCTTTACCGAAAATTAAGCAATCATATATTTGAGACTGTGTGTCAGAATAGACGCAGATACACCCGGCAGAGTAGATACCAGCTTTCTCCGTTGAACCCCCTGCATTCCACAGACCACAAGAGCGACTTCCGACCGAGTCCACCATGCGATAGAGCCTCAGAAGAACCCAGAGGAACCCCCCACACCTTTCTGGCAGCGATCTTCACCATCCACACTCTGCAGCTCGTAAGAGCTCCACCCAAGAGATTAAGCCAGTCTCCAGCCCGGCTTGTCAGAAACCGAGCCTACAAGGACCCACCCTTCAGAGACCCATCCTACAAAGGAGAGTATTTCAAGCCCAGGAATGCTTGAGCCACAGATACAGATACACCCAGCAGAGCAGATACCAGCTTTCACCATTGCGCCGGCCGCTGTGTGGCCATGCGATTTACCTCAAATTACCATGAATATTCTACCCACCCATCTGGGAGAGACCCACAGGCTACTGAGTGTATAGCGCCCGCGCGGCAGAGCCTGGCAAGTTGTCCGATGCATATCCGATATGCCAAAACCAGTAACAAAAACGTTTATTTTCCTGACCCGAAAGAGGCCTTAATATGGCTGCAGTAAGAAAGGCGAACAAGCAGTGCCTGATAAAATTTCACGGCCAACCTAGGCTGCCAAAGCGAAGGACTAAAATGACTGCCTGTACTTTCAATGCACATACGCTGACATTGGAAGCATATATCAAGGATCTGATGGTGCAAGCGCAAAAGATCAAGTACGACATCATTGGTCTGACTGAGACAAGGAGGCATCAGTCGCATCATGCTGTATTTGACACCAGAGAAGAACTGTTCCTTGGAACATGTGAGGAAAGAGGTGTTGGTGTCCTTGTCAACACAAACATGGCCGTCAACATTGATTCATTTGAATGCCTAACAAACTGAATAGGACAATTACACTTGAAGAGATGTGGCCCACTGCCAGCAGTTTCTATCTTCATTGTCTACGTACCAACATCAACATACAAGACTATGCATTAGTTACACCTGGGCCTCTGCCATATTTCCTAACTAAATACCTCAATTGCATTTAGACTGATTCGAATTCCTCACACCCCAAGGAGAGTGTCCCCACATGAGACTAGACAGAACCAGGGAAAGAGATGACTCTGGCTTCAAAATGGGACAACTAATGTTTTGAGTGCAAGACCTTAAAAATATCCCTGCCCTCAGCCTTTGTAAACTATATATCCCTACCAGATTTGGATTCTGTGTGTATGGGTGGAGTGAGGTGTGGAGAATTAAAGCCTTAGATTTTAATTTAATAACCCTAGAACTGGTGGCTGTGCTTCTTTGTCCATCCGTCAGAGGGGATGGTCAGTGGCCCTAAACGTGGCCAGGAACCCAATGGACCCTTTTACTGTTGGGGACCCCGAACAGCCCCAATAATACCAAAAAGATCATAATCTGAATGTAAAAAGCAAACCTTTTAGAAGAAACATAATGAAAAACAATACATCATAGCAAAATTAAGAGAATCTGAGTAGTTGACATACATTAAATTGTTCTCCAAGCTTCCTGCAAGCTGGGACTGAGGTGCACACAATGCTTACCCGGTAGCCTGAATCTTCTACCACATCGCAGGAGGCGCTGTGGTCACCAGTGTGGCAGACTGTCTCCTTTATGCTGCAGCCATACATGAACACATTCTTCTTCCGGGAGTGGCCGTGATAGTCACAGTAAACCTTGAAAAGATGATGTGATTCTGAATATTAAAATATTGTTGAATATTAAAACTTTTCAACATACCGATGCCAGATGAATCAACTTCAAGCTAATAATCCAGTCTCTTTCTTTGTTCTTTATAGTAAGCAAGTCATAATTTGATTATCAGAAAGAATAAAAGTAATATAATCTAGTTTTGGAAAGAAAGGATCTAAGTTTCATTCTAGATGCCAAATCTTTTGATTTAATTTTGCTTATTTATTTACACAATTTCAAAGTTGTTTCTGGCTGGGCTTTAGACATCCAAAGTTCCTTCATACCAGTTCCTTCACCGATATGCAATTCCCACACCAATGTCCCCAAGTTTCTCTCCTGAGAATGGCTATATCTTTTTCAGGTCTTTCAGCAAGGCCTAAATACTATTCTGTCTACTGAATTACTTCATTGTTTTTTGCTACCTCGAGGATTATTAAACATTTATCTAAATTAAAAAATCATTAAAATGCTTCTCACACAAACAACTAGAAAAAAGAGGTATCATTTTATTTAAACTTTTAAGAGATAACTAGAAATGATGTGGAGTCAGGGGTGATGGTGAAGGTGCTGTAACTTTGTACATTACAAACCCTAACTGTTAGATCACACCCTACTTGCTAGCCCTGGATTCTTGCATTGCTAAGGAGAGATTGTTTTTATGCTAAGGAGGGATTGTTTTAGCCTTTTGCATACGTTAAGGCCAAAGTATTTGTTTCTTCTATAAATACAAAAAGATGGTCAGTAGTGAGTTATTTTAACTTTAAATTATTTACTCATGAGCTTCCATCATATTTTCCAACTATAAACTTCAGTACCATTTAGACTGATTTTCACCCTAAGGGATGTCCTCTATGAGGATCTGGATGGTACCAGGAAAAGAGTCCATCCTGGCTACAAAATGGGACAACTCTTAGAAGAAGTCCTACTCTGACTCAAAGATTAGAGCAAAGGGGGCGGGGCGATAGCCCAGCGGTAGGGCGTTTGCCTTGCACGCGGCTGGCCTGTGCCGGCCCGGGTTCGATCCCGGCATCCCATATGGTCCCCGAGCACCGCCAGGAGTGATTCCTGAGTGCAGAGCCAGGAGAAACCCCTGAGCATCACCAGGTGTGACCCAAAAAAAGCAAAAAAAAAAAAAAAAGATTAGAGCAAGGCCAGAATCAGATGTTTTCTGATAAGCCTTGAATGGCCTTGCAGCAAGGCAGAGCACTTAAGGCTTGCCTTGGAGCAAAGCAAGGCTATTGCTTTTGGAGACAGGACCCTGAGGGGGATGAAGTGATCACTCTGGCAGAAGAGCATAGTTCAGATCATATGATGTGCTCTCCCCACGAAAGATCACTCTATATATTTAATATAGGGAATAGTTACATATACCTGTCTCCCTTATTGTTTTTATATAAGAGAATCTATATATATATATATATATATATATTATATATATATACAAAATATTATAGAAATGATTATTAGTCTAGGAGGAGAAGAGCAGTGCTCTGCATTAGCATCTCTTAAGCGTGGAAGGCAGGCATGGCCTCCTGGGGATTATGTAAGAGAAGAGGGAACCAATTTATATCTCAAAAGCTGGTTTTGACCTTTGGTTATGCCCTGCCCCCAGCCTCTGCATGGATTTTAACTATAGTACTTTGGGGGGTTGGCACGCGTGTGTGAGTTGGTCCACTGGTGTGGTGTGGCAGAGTGTCCATGGCAGTTGGTGTGGAGTGAAGTTGGAAAAAATTAAGCTTTTAGATTTTTTCTAAACTGGGCTCATGGCTCTTTGTGCATTGCCTGAGGGGATGGTTGTAGGACCCAAGCGTGACCAGGGAACCTGATGGATCCCTATACTGCTGGAGACCCCAAACAGGCCCAACAACTAACTTTATTGTAAACATGTTAACTACAATAAAAAAAAATGAAAAGAGTATCAGGTTTAAATAAAAAAGCATCATTTTAAAGAGAAAATAAAGACTCACATGCTAAATATGCCTCTGCACAAGTTTTTTCTCTTTACCAGGCAAAGTTAATCTATTTCCAACACTACCACAATGAGAATCTGGCAAACAAAACTGCTGGGATGGATTCAGCATGTGGCCCAAGCACAGCCCAGCACATCCACGTCACCTCTGCTGCACACATGCTCAGGAACATGCTCATAGCACCTACAGCCCAGCACATCAATGTCAGCTCCACTTCACACATGCTCATGAACATGTTCACAGCATATATTTGCCCACATAGTATGTGCTCACAGCAAACACAGGAATTCAGATCAAGTTCTACTAATGTTTCAAAAGAACTGTCACCCTGGTATTCAGCAAAATTATATACCTATAACTTGCACACATAAGTTCCAATATTCATAAGCTACGAAAAACTTATACCAATATCTCTTGAGATTTGTAACAAAAAGTTGACAGAAAAGTATGAATATACTGGATAAATTTGATGCCAATTAGTACAAGTAGATAACATAAAGACATTCTATAGAAACTGCTCTTACAATTGTTAACATATTTGACAAAAAACAGTATATAAAATCATTCTGTTAACCATACAAAGTAGAAGGGTAGAGAGAGAGGACAGATTAAAGCATTCATCTTGCATGCTGCAGACCCTGGCTGGAGGCCCAGCACTACAAAATGTTGGTCCACTGAGCACTGCCAATAGTTATATCCCTGAGCACAGAGGCAGGAATAAATCATGAGCACTGCCAAGTGAAGCCCAAACCCCTTCATGACCCCTTCCAGTCCCCTATCCATGCACAAAAAGAAACAAAATAGACAACTAAGTTCTAAGCAAACAGTGCCACTCACCAGTGGCAGATGAACACTACCAAGTTCTAAACAAACAGTGCCACTCACCAGTGGCAGTCGGTTCACAGCAGCCAGGTACTGTAGCAGGCCCTTGGCGTGGTAGATCGTAGGGTGGAGATCTGGGTTTGGACTCTGCCACTGTCTGTTCAGATCCTCTCCACTTAGGGAGCAGCGGTGACTGCACACATGAGCCAGAGACAGAGCGACCAATGAACTTTCATATTTGTGGAGTAATTCTATGATTTTATTCTGGTAAGTATTTCAAGTAAGTAAAGATCGTGGGCCCAGTCAACTGCAAATTATGTTAATTAGATACACATCCAGCATTTAACTGTAGTAAATTTTCATATTTACACATCAAAACTTTCAAATCATATAAAAAATTCTCGATTTGGAGTTTGTGCTCCCCAGTTTTACTCCACAGTTTATAAACTTTATGGTAATACTTTCCATTCAAGCGATATGATAATCATTTCTCATTTTTTCCCTACTATAGCCTGTATCTTGAGGTGACTACAAAAGTATGCCAGCTGCACAGCAGAGCCTGGCAAGCTACCTGTGTCATATTTGATATGCCAAATACCAGTAACAATTATATACCTCATTCCCATGACCTGATGGAATGGTTTGAGGCTCTTTATGTTCCTGGAGCAAGCAGATGACGTTGGGCTCTACTAGCATGAGACAGGACATATGGAGATGTTACTGGTGCCCGCTAGAGCAAATCGATGATAAACGGAAGACAGTGATACAGTGATAGTCTGTATCTTGATTACATTAATTTTGTAAAAGTGCTATGTGGGCACTCCCAAGTAGATAAGCATAAACATAGAGTCTTACAAAACCTAAATCACCTTCAATTTATTCAAAGGTATTAAATTTTTAAACAATAAAGTGATTTATAAATTATAATCCAATATTTCTGAGTTACATCTACACATAAAAATTCCACTTGAGGAGCAGGAGACAGCACCTGGGTCAGCATCTGGAATTCCGTGGCCTCCAGAGTGCTACCCTGTGTGGTGCCACAAGCACTCACACCCCTGGGTCAGCCAAGCAGCACCACAGTTGCACATAGTAAAGATCCATCTGCTGACCCAACTGGCAAGAATCACTGGGAATGCCCTGGCAGGCCCTGAGCAATGCTAAGAAGTCCAAAATAATAAAAGCCTATTTTAAAGGCCTCATTTTAGTTCAATAAGCATAAAATTCTAAAAAGAATATATTTCAGTAATTAAAAAAGTGATTTACTAAAATATGAGATATACACTACTGAAGGAATGAACAATCTTTGGTGTGTTGAACTTTATGAGGCTCATTAGAGCACAATTTCCCATCTTACAGAAACACTATGGTGGCCGTGGTTAATTGAAGAATAAACAAAACATGTTATCAATAAGCTATGACCTCATGAAAGGGAGTTATTGTCCAAGCAGTTTCCATGAAAAAGGTTACTTGTCAAAACAGAAAAACACCTTCTCAGGTCAAAAGAGTTTAGCAGATGGAGCTAATATTCCACATCTGTGAAAGGATATTCAAGAAGAATCTACATCTTAGAATGAGATAGAAGGAAGGAGATGGGGGAGGGAGGAAATGGGGAGGGCAGCAGTGAACACAGACCAGGGACACAGCTCCAAGACAGAATATGTGTCTAACATACAGAAGACCTGAGTTCTAATACCGGCATCACATGGCTCTCTGAGCACTGCTGGGTGAAACTGGTGGTCTCCATGCGCTGCCTGGCATGACCACTATTTAAAAAAAAATGTTATATTTTGGAATTGGGAGGAGGCAGGCTCAGATTAGGGGCCACATCTGGCAATGCTGAGTACTGCTCCAATCTGTGCTTGGGGGGCTGTTCCCCAGAGTGCTCGGGCCATCTGTAGCATTAGGAAAGATACCAGGGTAGGCAAGTGCCTTGATCCCTGTGCCATCTCTCTGGCCCAAAGCAACAATGTGGAAGAAATAGTTCTCACTCCTGACTCTCTGATAATTTCTGAAATAATTTAAGCAAGATATACAGACATTTATATCACATTTTCATTAATAATCAGAATTTCTCCAGTTACACTACCATAAGTACATAAAATTAAATATATTTTTATTAAAATTCACCATAGATTCTCTATGAAAATATTTCTAGAAAAAATATTTTTATTTTACAAATTAACTTACATGCCATTTGTCAACAAGTTTGGAGTCTAATTATAGTTATCTATAATATTTCTATAACTATTGCTTAACTTACTTTCCATTGATGACACCATCTGGATTTAGCATGGGAACAATTTTAAAAATATAGGATTCTCGTAAGGTCTGAGCGGTGGGGTTACTGCTCATGAGATACTCCAATGTTCCTTTCATCACCCAACTTGCATTGGTCTCTCCAGGATGGACTCGAGCAGATAAGAAAACATATGGACGGTTCCCTAAAGCACATAGGAAACTTCCAGTTACAACAAACGGCTACTAAAAGTCAGCATCATGTTTGACTTTCAAGCTTTACAAAGACTTCTCAATCATGAACAACTTTGCAACCATGAATCTTACAGTGATTCCATTGAAAAATTTTTTTCTTAAATACTTCTACTGAATTTTGAAATATGATCAAAATTCACAGAGGAACTCACTGGACTAGAGGATCTGAAGAGGAAACAAATGCAAAACCCGTAAAAACCAGAGTCAGAAGGAGTGCTTAGCACAGCACAACACAGTAAAGGGCAGCTGAGTCACTCACTCAATATCATTTGGTTTTATAAAGAACAAGCAATGAAGATTTAAATATATAAAAGTTTTTTTTTTTTTTTTTTTTTGCTTTTTTGGGTGACACCCGGCAATACTCGAGTTACTCCTGGCTCTTCACTTAGGAATTACTTCTGGTGGTGCTCAGGAGACCATACGGGATGCCGAGGATTGAACCCTGTTTGGCTGCGTGCAAGGCAAATGCCCAAAAAGGAAAAAAAAATCTCTTGTTGGTTGACTATGTTATACAGAGTGTGAAAATGTTCAATCTTTTGATGGATCAAAAGAAAAAATATCTTGTTGCTACACTTGTTGCATCTTGTTGATACAGTGTGGAAATGTTCACTCTTTTGATCGAACAAAAGGAAAAATATCTTGTTGCTATGTTGTATCTTGTTGATAGTGGGGAAATGTTCACTCTTTTGATTAACAAAAGGAAAAAAAAATCTCTTGTTGATACGCCATAGTGACTATGTTATACACAGTGTGTAAAAGTTCAATCTGCTCATACAGTTGCAAAGAAAAATATAAACATTTTTGAAATAACCATTCCATTCATGTGCTACTCTCAGGCATGGCAAGCTCATTCTTTATTTTTAAAATACACTTTATCAAAATTAAATTTTAATTACAACAGCCATACATTTGAGGAAACTTTTGAAATTTATATGGCCTGGGATTAAAGCAACTTTTCAGTGATACCATCAAAATTCATAGGTTTCTGTTCATTTATTAATAAAACTAGCTGTAAGCATTTCAATCTATGTGCTATTCCATGACACCCATAAAAAGTGTCCAAATGCACTGCACATGGGCATGATTTCTCCGGGTAAGAGCTACAGGTTTAGTATAGAAGAAAATCTTAGAGATCAAGCATACAAGCTCATTTACACTCTAATGAGAAATTGGGTCACAAAAGCAGGCCCAGGACGAGGATAAGAGGTCCAAAGCTAAATTCAAACTCTGGGGTATCTAGCTTGATCTCCCTCACAAATGGCCATGAAAAAACCCTGGGCAGTTGCTTGGCTGTGGGCAGGGAGGGTGACTCACGGAACTGGCAGATGTGCTCCTGGTACTTGGACTCTGGCACCGCAGTGATGGTCACCAGCGGGCAGCTATTTCCACACAAGGTCTCACACAACACATCATTTCGAAAATAGATCTGCTGAGGATTGTGTCCCAGTTCCAATTTCGAAGATGCATCTTGACAAGAATTTTAAAAGCAAAGTTTGCAATCACTTAACAACTCTTTATAATGTAGAGAAATAAAGGCCACTGCCACAGAACTTAACCTCTCTAGAAACTCCCAAGGCCAAAGGTGGTTCAGAGTCAGGAGAGAGAGAAAGGGCACTGATCCGCCACCTGTGAAACACCACAAGTGGGCTCCCGGCAGACCTATGGAAGCATGTCACAGTCTGTAACAGACGGCATGAAGCAGCTCTGAATGGAATTAGGAATATGCTTCATAAGCTCCCACTCATTCTAGCTGGCCTCTACTCATAAATGGGGTATACAAAAAGCTTTGAGTTTTCAAGGAATCATGAACTTTGAGACTGTAATTGGCAGCAGACCTATGAAAGTGGTCTATAACATAAGGAATGACAACTATGAAGTGCAAACTGCTCTAAGCAACTTCCTCCTGACAGAGAGCAATTCTGGGCCATTCACTGTAGAGCCATGATGTGTCACCTAAATGAGTACTAAAAATGCCAATGTATATAAATAAAACTATAATTATGTTTACTTGCATATAATTTGCTTTTTATAGCTAAAACTTATATACATATATATGCATAATCATTAATGATTTATCATTAAGTAAAGTGTTTCTGTTCAAATCACAAGTTTTAATTATTTTATTACAGGATTATATAAAAAATAAATGGCTAAATCATTTATTTTAAACTTTTAGTCCCCAAAGTTTGTGTTCATGCATACAATCTGGTTGACTGTGTGGTAAATGTTGTCAGTGACAGGCCAAGCACTGGGAATATAAAATTTAGTAATGGTCCCACCTTTGAGGAAACAAAGGGTTGAGAAAATTGGCACTGAGGGAAGAAAGCCTGGCTGAGCTTGACTGTCAGAAAAGTTCTACAAAAAAATCATATTTAGGTAGAGAACATGAGGAAAGGGATAGAGTAACAAGCAAAGGAAAGGTACATCAGGTGACCAAGAGGTCAGAAAAGGCCTTTCAGAGAAGTGAAAGAGAATCATCACAGAAGAGCAGGAGAGGGACCCGCTGGGAGGCAGAGAGATGGTTCAAGGATGAAGGTGAAAGCCCTGCAGGCATTCCCCATGGAGCACCACTCCATGCTTCCGAGGCCTGGGTGATCCCCACCGCCTTGGACCAATCAGCACCACACCCTCACCAGCTTGGTTAGCCAAGAATCTCCGGGAGGAGCCCCCAGGCATCTGGGCACGATCCGGGGAGTCCCCTCCACCCCTGCCAAAATAAGGGGTAACAGAAAATCTGTTACAGAACAAAGAGACTGGAAGAACAGTTACCTACCCCCAGCACAAGCACCAACAGCTCTGAAAAAAATGGTACATGCTAAACCAGTCTGCTTAAATTATTATAGGAATCTTATTTTTAGTAAAAGATGAAAGATTTAAATGATTTGAAGAGAAATTAGAGTTTTTGAAATCAGAGAAATCAGAATCTTTATTTTTTAAATGATTGTTACTTAAAGAACCATGATTCACAAAGCTATTGACAGCAGAGTTTTAGGCATATTTCAACACCAATCCCAAAACCAGTGTTCCCATATTCTGTGCCCTTTGCACTTGCACTTTGACAGGTACATTACAAATTTCAGTGGTTATAGCTTAGATCTCATGTCTTCAATCTTGTTCAGCCATTACTTGGGTATATACCACACTCCCACATTGCCTCTATCACTGAAGCCCAGATCCCAGTTCTCCCATTACTTCTCTTTCTTATTTTCTTCCTTCTCCCTGATTTCTTTCCTTCTCAGTCCTTCTTCTCTCTAAGCTCTGGGGTTAAGGATGATCTAGATCTTCCCCCACCACCCTTTACTACATTACATTCCTCAGACCGTTATTCTATACACAACAGATAAGTGATAACAGAGATGTATTTTACTACAAATTAGAAAAAAAAAGTCTGCATCTCATCAAACTATAACTCTATGAATAGGAACCTTAGGATTATTGAATCAAAGTATAAGCTACAGATCAGCTGAAGTAAATAATAGCTCAAAAAAAAGTTTGTGGATATGGTAAAAATTCTGCAAAGCAGAGAAATGAATGAACAAACTATGGCAAAAAAAATTAATTTCATGAAAACTTCCAATAAAATCCACTAGGAAGTTTTAAGCAAGACAATTACATGACAGACTTGCTCCCAGAGTCCCTTGGGAAGAGACTGAAGGGGGGGGGAGGGTAAAAGCAAATTAAAGTGAATTCTAGACCATCAGTTAGAAACAGCTGAGCAAAGTCCAGGTGAGTAACATCTGGAAAGGTTGTGAGGGGGACTAGAATAAAGGAAAGAAGAAACTTAAATATATATTAAAAAGGTAGCATCAATAAACACATTCTATATCTGACTGTGTAAATAACTATATCCAGATGCTACGCTATTCAGTACAAAAAGATACCTACACCTTGATTATAATCTTTACTGAAAATAAGTGACTACTGTACCTATAGAATAGAACTGAATATCCTGACACACATTCTCAAATACATAATCACTTAATCTTTGATGAAGGAGGAAAAAATATGAAGTGCAGCAAAGAAAGCCTCTTCAACATGTGGTGCTGGGAAAACTGGGCAGCTACATGTAAAAAAAATGAACTTAGACCTCCTTCTAACGCCATGCATAAAAGCCAAATCAAAATAGATTAAAGATCTCAACAACAGACATGAAACTATAAGGTACATCGAAGAAAACATAGGCAAAACCCACCACAATATTGAAGGTAAAGGCATCTTCAAAGACAAAACACCACTGACAAAGCAAATGGAAGCAAAGATAAACAAATGGAATTATATGAAACTGAAAAGCTTCTGCACCTCAAAAGAAATGGTGACCAAGGTACAAAGACAGCACACAGAATGGGAACGATTATTTACTCAATACTCATCTGATCAGAGATATACAAGACACTTATAGAACTTTACAGAAAAAACCTCCAACCCCACTAAAAAATGGGGAGAAAAATGAACAGAAACTTCCAGAAAGAAGATATCTGAATGGCCAAAAGGCATATGAAAAGCTGTTATTCATCATTAGTCATCAGGGCGATGCAAATCAAAACAACAATGAGATATCATCTCACACCACAGAGACTGGCACACATCCGAAAAGAGCAAGAATCAGTGCTGGTGTGGATGCGGGGAGAAAGGGACTCTCATCCACTGTTGGGAATGTCAACTGGTCCAGCTCTTTTGGAAAACAATATGGACATTCCTCCAAAATCTTCCATTCAACCCAGCAATACCATTACTGGAAATATACCCTGGAGACCAAAAAACACAAGGCAGAAACACTATCTGCACTTCTATATTCATTGCAGTACTATTCACAATATCCAGAATCTGGAAACAACCTGAATGCCCGAAAACAGAAGACTGGCTAAAGAAACCATGGTACATCTACACAATGGGATACTCTGCAGCTGTTAGGAAAAAACAAAGTCATGAAATTCACCTGCGAATGAATGGACATGGTGATTATCATGCTGAGTGAAATTAATCAGAAGGGAAAGGACAGATATAGAATGACTGTTTTTTCCCATTTATATTAATGGGATATAAATATATACCAGTTCTACTGGTATATATTTATACCAGTATATATTTATAAATATATAAATATATATATACCAGTTCTACTAATTGTTGGAAATGGTAATGCCAGGCTACAACCGAGTATGAATGCAGGCAAAGGGATAAATATGATAACCCCTAAATGTAAATAGGGCAAGCCACAATGTGGAGGAGAGAGAGGAGGAAGAAGAGGAGGAGGAGGAGGAAAGGAGGGGGGATGAAGAGGAAGAGGAGGAGAAGGAAGAGGAGGGGGAGGAGGAGCAGCAGCAGCAGCAGCACAGCAGCAAAGTGCCTGCTATAGAGCTAGGCTGGGGAGGGGGAAGGAATCAGAGGACACTGGTGGTGGGAAATGTGCACTGGTAGAAGGATAGGTGCTGGAACACTGTAAGACTGAAACCCAATCATAAATGGCTTTGTAATTATATATCTCATGGTGGTAAAATAAAATAAAATTAAAAAAAGAAAAGTTGAGTATCATTAAGCATTTTCAGTATTGATATCTCTTCTGTTTCCTGAACTATATTTTTTCTTTCATTTTCCCCTTTCATTTGGTATTTTGCAAGCTCATTTCTAATTATATTGACTTAGTTTCTTTCTGGGTAATTGTATCTCCCTTCATGATCCTTGACTCTGAAGCCATTCTTCTATGAGAATGTATTTATTACAGTAATGAACTGAATTCATTATTTTATTTTACACAGCACACAAATTCTTAAAATAACCCAAAGAATGATTCACATGTCATATTCTTAATTCTCCAATGAAAAACATTTACTCAGATTTTTCAACTGTAACATTTTATATGAAGTTTATTGCTTTTGGTAAAATAAGTGGAAATTTTACCTAATTAAAATTTGCAGAACATGAAATCTTAGAGAACTATAGCTTTCTATATAAACATAGGGAGTAAAACTCATGTCAAATTTCTAGTATATCGATTAAACATTATAATCATATATGCCTTTTACTAATCAGCAAAATGCTTTATATTTAAATCTCAATGTTTAAGAATCTTTATTATATTAGTTAAAATTTCCATTTATCTGATCTATATGCATATGATGAAAAACAGTCATGATAAAAAGTGACTGCGTTCTCACCTGTAAAGTTGAGTATGTATACGGATAGTGGTAAGCAAAGTAGCAAACATCATCTTTATGTGGAAAAGTAACAGTGAATGTAATTGTATAGTAGGATTTCCCCTTCTGTCCACCTGCAGCAACTGAACTCCTTGAGAAGTGGTTTCTGGAACAGCAAAGCATAAAATATGTTTATTTTACCTATGTGAAAACTTATAAAAGAATAAATTTTCTAAAAAAAGTGCAGAAAGAAAAATTTTCTCCAGAAAAACCATGGACTATATAATGTTTTGACATATTTTTAAAAAATAGATTAACACATTGATACCGACACCACAGTTTGTACAAATTAAGCCACATTCATTGTGAGCCACCAGTTGGACATGCCAATGTCACTATGTTACTGGCTACCACTTAACAATGCTACTTTTCACTTGCCTTGCACATGGCCAACTCCAGTTCATATCCCTCACACCACGTAAGGTTCCACAAGCACCATCGGGGTCACACCTCATCACAGAGAGGAATAGCCCCTGAGCATTGCACAGTGGTGGCTCTAGGCTCCACTTCTCAAAAATACTAATCTTTACCGCTAAATTACTAATTAAGATGAATCTAGTAATCTATACATCAACAGAAATGTTAGAGTCCAATTCTTTGATATATACACTATTAGGTTTATATCATGACCAGCAACGGCTGCTACACTCTCAGATACCAGAGCATACTTTATAGTCGAATAAAGTCTTAAGATTACAATAAAAGAAGTAAGCAGAGACACTATTTTGTCCTGTGATGCAATAAGAATTCACAGCTCCTATACAACTGTGAAATATTCTTACCAAAATCTTAATCTGAGGTAGACCAAACTTGGACATATGAGGTAGTCCAAACTTCTGGACATATGATTTTATAAGAAAACAGTGAGACAAAAGAATATTATCGGGATACAACTTGCAAAATTAAAAATGTCAAATCCTAAAGGACAAATGAACTTGTTCTTCGTTGCTTTTATTTTAAACAAAAAAAAAGGTTTATGATTTTAAAACTCAAAATATTGGGGCCAGAGTGATAGCCCAGCGGGTAGGGCGTTTGCCTTGCACGCCAACCTGAGTTTGATCCCGGCATCCCATATGGTCCCTGAGAGGAGTAATTCCTGAGCTAAGAGACAGGAGTAACTCCCTGAGCATCGCTAGTTGTGACCCAAAAAGCATAGATAGAGATAGATAGGTAGAGAGAGAGAGAGAATAGATAGATAGATAGATAGATAGATAGATAGATAGATAGATAGATAGATAGATAGATAGATAGATAGATAGATAGATAGATAGATAGATAGATAGATAGATAATAGATAGATAGATAGATAGATAGATAGATAGATAGATAGATAGATAGATCTCAAAATATTCATCAACAAAACTCAAATGCTACATGTTACCCTTTGTTGGTGAGATCAGAAACCAACCATCAAACTACATTCACAAGGCGACTATGGATATCTGGTCACACGAAGACATTTTCTAAATGAGATAAAGATACTGGTTTCATACTTATAAATGCTTGAATAAATAGCTACTGAATCTACCCAACATTTTCTACTATTTAATCAACTTATCCCTAAAATTCTTACCCTCTGTATTATTTGAACCACACATTGAACAACAGTATGACTGGGAAAATTTTCACTAGCATAAATATGTAAGTTATTTTTTTTTTTTTGGGTCACACCCAGCAATGTGCTCCTGGCTCTGCACTCAAAATTACTCCTGGCTTGGGCGGGCGATAGCCCAGTGGGTAGGGCATTTGCCTACGCGGCCGGCCTGTGCCGGCCTGGGTTCGATTCCCAGCATCCATATGGTCCCCGAGGGCCAGGGTATCTGAGTGCAGAGCCAGGAGTAACCTGAGCACCGGTGCCCAAAAAAAAAAAAAAAAAATTACTCCTGGCAGTGCTCAGAGGACCATATGGGATGCCCGGGATCAAACCCGGGTTGGCCCCGTGCAAGGCAAATGCCTTATCCTCTGTGCAATTGTTCTGGCCCCAGTATTTTTTAAGTTAATATAATCATTATGAATTTAGCCACTCAAATAGCTCACCACCAAGGGACAAAGGATTGAGAAAACAGAAATACATTTCAGAACTGGACCCTGCCAACTCTTTCTCCTCCCAAAGTTAAACATATAGCCCACTTATCATACCGCATCCTAGCCATGTAACAGTATTCCCTCACATTTGTGGGGTTTAGTTTTATTTTCATTTTACAGATGATGTGGGCATCAGAGACCTGGCTCATAAGAAAAGCTGAGATACAATGCAAAAACATCCTAATTTCAATCCTCAGGTTGTGGAGCAAAAGGCAAGCAATAGTGCTTGCCACATAGAGTGACTGCTGTCTTCAGATGGAACTGAATTCCAGTCGCAGTCAAAGGGGGTGGAGGAGGGAGATGAGCTACACAGCAATTCTTGCCACCACTCTTTAAGATCCTCACAACTATAGCACTGTGTAAAAGCATTGGTCGCTAATGTGCTGAAGGAGAAAATTATGAAGGAAGAAAGACTCTTGTTAAAACTCTTTAATTCTTTAATACTCAAAACTTAGAGCAAGCCTTAAAAAACTTCTGTTAAGTCAAAATTTAATAAGCACTGTTTGGATCTTCACTCCCTTACTCCAACTTTAAAAGAAAGAGATAAATGATAAGACTATGTGTTGACTTACTATCATTGAAAGAAATGCAAATTTTACTTAGATATTGATGAATTACATACCATATTTCTATTACTATTTTATGTACCATTTATTTTGCTATTAAAAGTGGGGTGAAATACCACTGAGATTTTTTTTTGGCAGGGTGGAGGGTTTGAGGAACACCCGTGGTGCTCAGGAATCACTCCTGGGTGCTAGGGACTGAAATCAGATGAGCTGTGCCAAGGCCAGCACCTGACCCATTGTTCTCTCTTGCTCTGGCTTCCAACAAAGATGACTTTTTAAGAACATTTGCTCTCCCAGAAAGTAGTAACACTTAGGGTCTAGATTTCCCTAAATTCATATCATAAATTTAAAACAGCTTAATTTTGGAAGCTCCTTCTTCTGATAAAACTAAAAAATACATGAGTTAATAAGAACATGAAAAGTCAAAACCTACTAAATAGAAAATGTCAGGATTAAAATCAAGAAAGAAGTAGCAGTGATGTCAAGTGTACTGAATAGCAGAAATGATCTGGACACCTAGAAACAGCCAAAATGGGAAGACAGACTACCAGTCTAACACAAAAGTTGAACTTACTGTATATTTAATTATGGAACTCAGCTCACAGAAAAATATTTTGAAAAATTAAAATGAATAAATATTTGAAGGTTAAGACAGAAGAACCGTTGTTAATATCACCGAAGCAACAAAAGTCACTGCAAATTATCTTCTAGAATTTCTAATTTCAGTTCTAGTCAGTGAAATTCTCAGAATTTTAAAGTTTAAAAAGGTGAAGACAATCATTTAAGCAGTGGAGATAAGAATCTGTCTCCAAAACACATTATATTTCCACTTAGATCTAACCCCTAATTTAATCTGAAATTAAAGAGTTACCATTAGACATAATTCAAGAAAAATCACAATTTAAAGAACAATGTAACTTTTATATCTTTGAATTCAACAGAATGCAGTCAAGGTGCCCTCCTGTAGATTGATGTCCTACTATTCTTAGAATACTTACTTATAGTAACAAATGTCAGTCCCCATACGGATCCACCATGGTCTGGCATTTAATGCTTCCTGAACCGAATACATGAGTGGTTGCATACCTTTGACAGAGAATGATAGAAAAAAGAAGAAGGAGAAGGAGAGAAAATTCTTTTCAGAAGCTTTGAGTTAAAAATTACTCTTGCCATTGTAGAAAGCACCAAACATTCAGGAAAGCTAAAAGAAAATACATTTCAGTTTTTTAGTATATGTAAAAATGTTTTTCTGAAGCCATCAGTTAATACACTATTACTTCCTACTTTAATAGGTGAAAAGTCATTAAATTTCTTTCTACTTTTTCTATATTATACAAATGAAAACTAAAGGAATATATATCTACATTAGATATATAGCTGTATACAGATATGTATATATGTATGTATATATGCATATTCCTTTATGGTAAGAATAGAACACATTAATGAGTTCTAACGAACTACATGATTACTTTCTAACTACATGATTCCCCACTAATAGAGAGGTTAAGCATCAGAATGGCATAGCCATTTCTTACTTATTATGCCCAAAGGGGCAGCAGAGAGGTTGTTACATGCACTGGTGATGATCAAATAAGTAAATATATTAAAGACAATGGAAGCCAAAATTATTTGGGGAGAGGCATGGAGGAACTGTGGCCCCTGGCAGTGCTCAGTGGTGACTTCCCCTGGAAGCGAGGGAGTATGTGATGCTGGGGTGAGACCAGGGTCAGTCCTTGCAGAGTAAGCTCCTCACCCACTGTACTGTTGTGACAGAATTTTCTCTCCAGTACCCCCCACATTCTTCACACTGGACAAGGAGGTAATACATTTGGAAAGGATACTAGAGTGAGGTCTGAGGAATTGAAAGAATCTGATTCCAAGTGTCTATAACACATATATCAAACACATATAGAAACCACTGCAAATGCAAATTCTAATGTATAGATTGGTATATACAAACATGTACTCCCTAAGCTCTAAGGAGATCAGTCATACACACACTGGGGTTGAATAACGCAAAGTCACAGAAACTAACCAAAACTCTGAAGAAAGAGCTCGTCTAGCCTTAATCTTGTGCCCCAAAGCAAAGACACCTTATCAAATTATGAGGCATGAGGCCAAGCCAGGTTCAGTTCCCAACACCCTTTATAGTCCCCCAAGCCCGCCAGGAGTAAGGCCTGATCAGTGCCAAGCATCTCTCCCTCCCCCAAAAAGGGGAGAAATGAAAACCTTGGAAGTCACCTATAGAGTCAAGTGATAAAATAATTCTTTGCACTAATGGGATGAAAATTCTGTCACCAAACACAGAATTCTGTGATTCATCCAAAGTCTACAGAACTAAATTGAATCACAAGGCACATGGGACAACTTCGGCTTGAGAATCATGTCATATATACAGATAACAGAAAATACACTTTCCTCTCAAGTGGATATTCCTGATTCCTGCAGAAAAACTATCATGTAATTTTCAAAAAGTATTAAAGTCTTATTAAAGACTGCAAAGTGCTCCTGACTAAAACAAAGAGCCTCATTTACACAGGACATGCAGTTTGAGCTGGATCTTTCAGCTACGAAAAGTCATTCAGGACCTTTTTTAAAGGGAAACCACAGTGAGCAGGGGTAGGGGTCAGGTAGGATCCATCAACCAATAATAATATCCTGATAATAATATCCTCTGCATTACTGAGTATGGAAAATGTAGGGACAGGACTCTGAGGAGATGGGGCATCATTTTAAACGCTAACATCAGGCAAATGTGACAATGTTTCTGCAAATTTGGTACCATTTCAAAGGAAAAAAA